>JNDP01000950.1:0-46333 GCA_000696975.1 Apophysomyces trapeziformis B9324
TGTTTTTTTAAATTTTTTTTTTTTTTTTTTTTTTTTTTTTTGATTCATCAAATGACGCTGATGTCCGATTTCTCTTATTACGATATTGGATCAACATGTGAAGCATGATATTGGAGCATGAAGCTATATATGCCACTTAATTTTGGTCGATCCTGGAAATAGAAAACGTAACGAAATATGGAAGAGGAAGCAGCGGCTATTCTGAGATTTTTATCGCTGCTAGAGATCTGATTTAATGAGGACTTCGAAACAGGCCAGAAACACGAAGGCGTGATATGTAATAGCTAGTCCTTATTGCTCTTCAAGAGAGAAAATGAGAGATCTATTACAGCCAGCATTCTACTTTTAGATAGAATATTACAATTTACCGCACTAGTCGTATTTTGTAGGATCCCATTCAGTTACGAAATACTCATCCCAAGAGTCAAGTACATCCATATCCGCCTTATGGATTTCAAAGTCAAAGACTTGTGTGTTGCTGATGATTCTCTCTTGACGAACTGACTTGGGGAGGGGGACGTAGTGATGTTGAAGCGACCTATGACTTTACGTGAGAGATAGTGTATAAGTGGTATGCGTCCATACCATCGAAGAAGAATTTGCGCTGGACTTTTTCCATATTTTTTAGCCATGAGCTGCAGCGCTGGATCGTTTAGCTTTTCGCCCATTGTCAAGGGAGAGTATGCTTCGATCACGATGTCATTATCTGAGCAAAAGTCCACAATGTCGGGGCGCGCCAAGTAAGGTGTAATCTACACGAAAAGTTCGTTTTTATCTTCTTACTATGCTTTTCATCTTACCTCTATCTGATTAACCGCAGGCTTAATCGTACAGTTATCGAGCAGCTCTTGAAGATGGTGCTTTCCATAATTTGAGACACCTGTTGGAATCACAATTTATAAGTTTACATCACGGTAATAAACCAAATTACCAATACTCTTGACCTTGCCATCCTTCTTCAACTTCTCCAATGCCTTCCAACTAGCCAATCGGAGATCTTTTCCTCTTGCTGGGCTGTGGATTAGGTATAGATCAATGTAGTTAGTCTTTAACTTTCGTAGGCTTTCTTCGCAAGCAGCTAGTGTTTCTTCGTAGCCTTGCGAAGTATTCCAAAGTTTAGTTGTGACAAAGACCTTGTGTACCGGAGTTAACTACAATTCGATCCCAGAATTAAACAGCATCGTACCGTTTCTCGTGCAAGTCCGCTACGTGTGGCGTGAGCGAATCTCAAAGCGCGAAATTTCCAGCATACCTTTGCACTATAGCTTTTCCTACGCTCTCTTCATTGCCGTAGATAGTTGCAGTATCAATATGACGATAACCAGCCTTATGGACAGGGTCTTGTAAATATACGGCCATGGTTGCACATTTCGTACCTGTAGAGCCCATAAGACAGCTTGCTCTGTTTCCAAACCAGGGTTGGAGTTGTAGACACCAAAGCCTACGCAAGGAATTTCATTGCCATCATTAAGCTGTCTTTTGCTGGAAACGCTTGTGGGAAATGACATGCTTAAAAGAAAGAGAAAAGTAGGAAGACTGAGTCAATTGCGCGCGCATGCCGTACTGTGGAGTTTTCTTCCGGATGGGGTAACAGCAGTCCTCTTTGACAGATGAAGAATTGTGCCACGCAGCCTATCATGTGCGCGTTCAGTATGCACACAGAAAAAGTTATCGCAGGGATTATGTTAATCAGTATCTACGAGATCGAATAGGCATATCACAGAAAGTTTGAGAATTTCATTACAAACAGCGTTAGATAACGATGGAAAGTCTTTAGTTTATCTTTCCTATATAGCTTCAAGCAGAAATATTGTCCTTCTGACAGCTAACATAAACTTGTCAACCTACTGTACGGGATTAAGGGTGTTTCCAATCATTACTTCGTAGGCGTGCCACTTCCTTATGAAAAAGCGTGGTAGTACAAGGAAAGCCGGTCAGTATATTTGATAATGTTCTTGTCTCTATTTGCTATTTTAGCCATGGAGAGGTCGTGATAAGTGTGCCCTATCGTTAGTCATGATGATCTCGCTTGTCTGTAACTACGAAATGATGTAATCCATTTTATCACAATGACTTCTTAAATTGCTACAACTATTACTATGATCCATTAGTAAATTCGTGCAGGGCGATATGTGAAAGGTATAATATCCCAAGTTTAGACATAGGATCATTTTCTGCTGAACGAGTTTTGGCCGTTATCGGACATCCACGCGTTTGGCAGTCCTCAACATGCCAGAATTCGGGACACAATTCTTTGGTAGAGCCCCATATCCCTAAACAAAATGACAGAACAAACAACACGGTTTCCTCGTATTCAGGGTGGAGGCTCCCTGTTGATCGCATGGCAAACGGCAAAGAAAAGAGTACTTATTGTTGGAGGTGGCAATGTAGCCGCACAACGCATTGTTTCTGTCAAGATGGCTGATGCCGACGTTACTGTCGTCGCACCTGCGGATGGCTTAACAGAAGAAGTCCAGCACCGTATTCAGCAGAAGGAAGTTAGCTGGATAAGCAGAAATTTTGAAGAAAACGACCTTGATGGAATGGACATGGTATTGACAGCATTGGACGATCATGAAGAATCTCTGCGTATTGGTCATCTTTGTCGACGACTTCGTATCCCTGTTAACGTGGCCGATGTTCCATCCATGTGCGATTTCTATTTTATGAGTCAGCACAGAGATGGACCAGTCCAAGTTGCCGTGTCTACCAATGGCAAAGGACCGAAATTAGCTAACATGATCCGCACAAGGATTGCTCAGGCGCTACCAGACAACGTTGGTGCCATTGTGGATAAAATGGGAAATATTAGAGCCAAAGTCCGTGAGTGGGAACCGGAAATACAAAACTCTACGAAACGAATGGGATGGGTGACCAGACTATGCGAAGAATGGGGCATGGACGGCATGGCAGCTCTGCTTACTTTGGACATTAAAGAGGAAGAAAAATTGTACGAGGTCCTTCATGAACAGTTCTTGCATAACTCTATACCATCAATGGAGCAAACTATTGCATCAATCAAAACCAACGAATAGCGCCAAGGGTAAAAGCTATATAGCCTAGAGAATCCACGCTTACTGCTGCACACATTTTTTAAAATATTATTGACAAGGTGTTACATACATTGCCTCCACTTGCAAGTTGAAAAGGATTGACAACGATAATGACATAAGTGAAACTGTACGTATTATTATGGTTTCTACCAGATATGTTGACCACTCATTGCAGTAGCGTAAGAGAGTATGTGAGCATATCCTTGCAGAGGTATTTAAGAAAGTGTATGACATGAAGAGGATATCTTTAATTGAAGATTCCAGTTGTTGTGTTTTGAAAGATACACTTCGTTGGTAATTATGAGTTTAGCTTAAAAACAATGAATAGGATAGTATTTCATGGACACAAAGTGTATTAAAAAGTGCACATTCAATAAACAATGCCATAGCCTATGCCGCTCTTTCAGAGGCCTCCTCGGGACGGAGTTTTAATCCAGAAATTATAATTGTTACAAGCCTGTCGGAAACGTGAATGTCGAACCACCCATGTCAACACGATTAGGTCGGCTTCTGCTCGGAAGAGTGGCATTGACCGTAGCTCGACGTAATTTCCGTCCATTACCTCAACTGCGTACTTATCGTACCAGTGCACCTTTACGAGAGCAACTTGTACAAGGCTACAAAGACAATGAGCGTTTCCATGGTACGCTTACCGTATTCATTCTTCCAACCTTACCCTGATCCGTTATGATATAGGTCAATATCCAAGACGAACACATCGTTGCGGCGATCTACGTGCTTCACATGAAGGTCAACGTGTTGTTTTGTGTGGGTGGACTCAGTCAGCAAGGTTTGCGAATCGTACAGCTGCCGAATTTGGATGTTACTGACAGCGTGGTGATATTGAAGGGCATTATCGCAGGATCTGGTGTTCTTACCCATTCGCGATGCATCCGGTACCACTCAGTTAGTATGTCAAGGAAACAGTTCCGCTCTTCGCCCACAGGTCCTTGGTCTGTCACCGGAAAGTGTCATCTGCGCGGAAGGTATCGTCCGTAAACGACCAGAAGGAACGGTCAATAAGAAACAATCTACGGGCGAGATCGAAGTCGAACTGGATAAATTATACTGCTTAAATCCGGCTGGGCAACTGCCGTTCTGGCCTACACAAGCACAGTTGGTAATATGGATAAAGAAACTATCGCCTAATCTGATATTGACCTATTGATCAGCCTAATGAAGAAGTAAGACTTCGGTATCGTTATCTCGACTTAAGGAGACAGCAACTGCAAGACAACATTAGACTACGGTCACTCACGGCTAATACTGTACGCCAATATTTGATTGCGCATGGTAAATCATCCGGCAAAGATTGTATATCGGTATTGATGGAAAGGCTTTGGAAGGATTCGCGGAGATCGAGACGCCAACATTGTTCAAATCTACCCCTGAAGGAGCTCGAGAGTTTATTGTACCAACCAGAAAGCGCGGAGCATTTTATGCGTTACCACAAAGCCCACAGCAGGTATGTTTGACTTTCAATTCGACAGCTTCGGTTGACCTAGATATAGCATAAGCAAATGTTGATGGCTGCCGGTTTTGATCGCTACTTTCAAATTGCGCGTTGTTTCCGGGATGAAGATCTGAGAGCCGATCGACAACCTGAATTCACGCAGGTAAGATAATGATCTATGAAAATGTCAACATATTTATAGCTAGACTTTCACAGATCGACCTGGAAATGTCCTTTGTCCAACCGATAGACGTGCAAAATATTATTGAAGGCATGATTATGGCTATATGGGATAAAGCCTTAGGCATCAAACTTGATAAGTCCGTGTTCCCTCATATGACCTATCATGAGGCCATGTCAAAGGTAGGAGACACTTTTAAACCTTCGGTAAATGACGGCTATTGTAGTATGGATCAGATAAGCCTGATCTCCGTTTTGATATGCCAGTAAGTGGTTCGTGCTGTGCGTCTTCAGGCTGATTTGTCCATAGATTAAAGCCATCGAGCTTGAAGAAGACATGTTGGATTTACTTATTGTCAAACAAGGTACAGGACTGACAGTTAGCGAACTTAAAAATATGCAAAGATCGCTAGATTGTGATAAGGTAGGAAGAGGAGTGAAACCGTATCAATGTTGATATTGCAATTGCTAGGATTTTGCATATATCAAAGTCAATGAAAATAATATCAGTACGTGGACAACCAAGTGCGGCCCTGTAGGTCGGTCAATATCTTTGGACAAAACACCGGAAGTACAAGTAGGCGACCTCGTCTGTATCCATAAACGCTCGCGCTACCTCTATGTAAGCGAGAGAAAGCTATTTTGCGAGGCTATTGACGCGATATTAACAGGGGGGAAATACATTGATGGGTCGTGTCCGTCTCCATCTAGCAGAGTTATTGCATAAGAAAGGTAGGCTAATTTTGTATATGATGCCTGCTTACACATTTAAGGACTTTTGACATATGATAATGACTACAAATTCCTATGGGTTGAGTCCTTCCCTCTGTTCACTCCAGACGAGCAAGGTATCAGAACATGGCAATCGACACATCATCCTTTTACAGCTCCCTTTGATGATGATATCCACTTGCTTGCCACAAATCCTGCTATGGTTCGGGGTCAACACTACGATCTTGTCTTGAATGGCATGGAAATAGGAGGTGGATCCATCCGTATCCATTCGCCCGTTATGCAGACATTCATATTAGAGAAGGTGTTACAGGTACGGACTTCAGAAAAATATCCGTATTTTGTTAATGACATGATCCCTTAAGTTGGAGAAACATGAGTATAGCCGATTCGATCATCTGATTGATGCGTTAGGCGGAGGATGCCCACCACACGGAGGGATTGCGTTAGGTAAATTTACACGAATTTAGGTGCAGTATAACTAATAACTCGAACAGGATTTGATCGCTTAATGGCCATCTTGTGTGATTCCTCTTCGATTCGTGATGTGATTGCTTTTCCAAAGGCTGCTGGCGGCAAGGATTTTGTTGTGAACAGCCCTTCTGAAGTTTTACCTGCGCAGCTAAAGGAATACGGTTTGAAACTATCCGATGAAAATTAGAATACCTGCAGCATAGACTACGGAAAAAGTCCATTAATAGAACGGCATGGCAATATCGGATGCAGTTGAATTTTCCTTGTACACATACCTTGCATAATAGTTTTGTTTTTCCTTACGATAAATGCTGTATGTCAACAGAAACTACATGATTCTTTTTTCTCTTATGGCAGAGTTTGTTTTGACTTGTGCATCACCTTTTTTCGGATACTCCTCGTTGGCCTACGTTGTGAAAAAGCTTGCCAAAACTGGTTCATCGGAACTAACTACTGAACAATCCAAATTACACACTCTCACGTTGCATGTTCTATTAATTGTATTAACTCCATCCATAGTATGGTTTGTGCGCAGCAGATGGTCTGCAATGTATAGTATTTCTTGTCCGTCTTCATGATCTTATCCTTATCGAACAGCTGCCTATTTCTTAGCGGGAAATTCTTGAGGTGCTTAATAATGGCCCTAGTTTCGAGGCCTATATCTACATATTATCCTGCTGTTTGGCCTAAGACGTAATAACATAACTAGTACTATAGTCCCTTTCCCCTTTGTTACTAGCATCTTGTCTTGTGTCATTGGTAAGTGATGCACGTTGACAAAATGCACCAATCGTTAGAAGGTAACACAATCACGGCCTTTGCCCGCTTTGTGTGATCTTACTTAACCTTAGGGTGGATTGAGGAAGGACAGTGTTACAAATTGCGACATCTGCACGAGTGAAACATCCGTGTATGGCAAAGTAATTGGTATAGTCAATACTGTCAAAGGAACAATAGGCCGACACGAAAATAAGGAGTCAATATAGCGAAACTGAAACTTCGTATGTAGAAGCAAAGAAAAGCGCACTATCCAGTATTTAGGCGGTTATGCAACTGGGAGTGCCCTTATATTATGGGCTATTTAAAGTCTGAAAAGCTTACTCCATATGGTTTAAACATTTCACTCAACTAAGCATGGAGTTATCTCTATATAAGAGGTAAGTAAACCAAGCAGTACACGTAAGGTTTTCTGGGAGGACTTATGTTACGGTTGTCTTGCCAGTGAACTGGAAGCAAGCAATGTCCATCGTAATAAAGAACGTTTTCTCTATTTTGCAATTGTACGTTCACATATATTAAGCGAATGTGTGACAAACGACGTCACTAGTTGTAGTATCGATGCAGATCATTTTGGTTTAGAACGAAAATGTGGCTGTGTACTATAGAAAGCAAAACAAACGAGAGATTAATGAAAGTGATGTTTTACTGTTGCTTGTCAGTGTCTGGAATCCATCAAATAACGAAATGTTTATTTTAGATCATGTCAGCAGTATCTGATCCATATGCTGGTCTGTAATAACAGGGCAAGATCTAACCTTGGCACATTAGCATTCATCCGGTTTGTTCTACCATCCAAAACAAGCCATGTCGGTATTGCATTCATTTAACGTTGCAGGACTGATTTTGTTGGTGAGATATTTCTTTAAGCAGAGAAATATGAGAGATGGGTAGGATCTTGGGTTCTATCAATACAGAGCGTTGATAGAGGAAAGTAGGATTGGATCAGTCTAATTCGTTCTCCGAATGACCAGTTCTTTTGGCTGTGCAATAAGCCCAATTTGGTGTGGTGCAGTGTTTCCCCCTCCCATGCTTTTATTTTTGCCAGTCTCCCGAATTCAAGTGAAATTTGGTGTGTTTGATTCTCACCTTTTCTTCTTCTTCTTTTTCTTCATCTTCTCTTTCCTTTTCCGTACATAATGATATCTTTTCAAAGACTGACCGAAAATCTCATTATACTTGTCAGCGTCTCACTGGCTTCAGTAAGTATGCAGATGAGAATAAAGAACAAACAATAATCATGAAATCGTGCGTTACCCTTTAGGCAGCATGGGTAATCTCATTTGGTGCCTTATGCGCCATGAAATACTTCCAAAATGTGGCGTGGTGGATAATTGTGTACGAACTGCTTCTGCTTCTTGGCATTGCGTTTACTATTCTGTACGATGTATTTTTACAATACCGACTAGTGGTAAAGTTGTACAAACAAAGCACTGATTATCCGACTGCTCTTCAACTGATTTCTTAAAAATAGATCCTGACTTTCCTAGCCGTGAGCATCTCTTTATTGACGAAACAGATCGAACGCGGTCTGCCCGGTTCCTATATAGATGGCATAGCTTACTATTATCGAGGTGCTTCAGGTGCTTATAGCGCAGGCTATATCATCCTAATCATCATCCAAGTAAGAGAAAAAGAAATCATTTAAAATGGGTTAATTCACCATAGAAAAGTTTGGCTGGGTGTTCCTATTCGGTAGTGAACCTGAAAGTTATCTGGGTCAATTGTTTTATCGACATCCACGTAACGTAGTCCGACAACATCCGGAACACACAGCTGTCGAAATGACAACAGATAAGACGATATTGCCTGCAGTAACTCGAGAAGAACCTGTTCCCCCGACAGCGTCGCACCCACCAACACCTAACGTTGCAACCGTGTCCAGCAGTAATCCAATAGAATACAAGGAAAAAGTCCAGGCGTTGCATCCATGTACGTAACACAGCATTCCCATTCTTCAAAGTACCTTGATCTTTTTTTAATTTACATCAACATAGATCAAGCAAACCCTGAAGACCCGAACGAACTAAGCTTTGAAAAGGGCGAGACACTGGAAATAGTGGATCGAAAAGGAAACTGGTGGCAGGCGCGTAAGCAGGATGGTTCAGTGGGTATCATCCCCAGCAATTACTTTAAAGCTTATCCAGATGATTAAATTCGTTACATTGATGCTGCGATAACTAATGCGTCTATGTTGGATAAACCCACTGCCAAGAGTTCGCAGTCTCAATACATGCAGTTGTTAGCCTTAGAGATGGATTCAAGAAAATCAACACAGACGTACGCCCCCTATCTGCTATAAAGCGCCTGCAGAACCAATTGGCCTACTTCATTTCAGTGGGAATACGACAATATACCAAAGGCGAATGATGAGATAACATATTGGAAAAGGGACTTAAACTTAGCATGTCTATTACTTCTCTTACACGCTGCAGGGAGTTAACGCATGAATGCATAGCACTTCCCAGATTTAAACCGTCAACGATTGAATTTCCAATGATCATAATAAGACTATAACATGGATTGCTTCAAAAACTGTGTTGCTTAATATCCGTCTTGCGTAAATAATTTGCGACCTGTATTTCAGGCAAATTTTTCCTACTTAGTCAGTTCATGTAAAATAAGGATTTAACTAACAAGACACAACCGTTGTACTACTCAGCAGGCATGTCCTTATCAACTCACAAATGGAGAGTACGACAGCAAGAGACCGAGAAAATGCGAGTGTATCGGACACACTGTCTATTCTTTGAAGAAAATCTTTTTTTTTTTTTTTCATTTTCATGGCGCCCAAAAAGAGGATGAAAAAATTCTCAGGCGGAGGTTCAATTCCCACGTTTGTTGTTAAAAGGTAAAACAGGGGAAAAATAGGTATTTTAATCAGACAATGGGGTTGAATAACGTTTATACAATGGTAAATCTACGCACGGCGAGATGTTGTGTAGGTTAAGGTAGGGGTAGATGCGGCAAAAAATTATACATGTTCGCGGAATTATTGATAAATATCTAATAGGTGGAATAATCGTAGAGGTAAACGAGGCATTGATCAACAAGCCATTCGAGAGGCGTAGTATTGTTCAGATTCATCAATGAATTCAGGAAATGATACGTATGTCTTCTCAAACAAAGAGAGATTGGCATTGTTCTTTTCCATAGTCGTTAAGGACGTTGATTGTGACGATGGTTGCTTCTCAAAAGGCTGTACGAGCGTCTGAACGAGTTGAGCAATAAGATCGCGAAACTGCAGCTGCATCGTTGGTTTGAAAAAGAACAAAGAGAGGTCCGTTTTCTCACTTTTCGCTTTTAAAATATTGTATGGAAAGTGACGTCAAAGATGAAGATATATATAGAGAATTGTCCGAAATAAGCGTTGTTCCCTCTTCGCTTCGAAACCTTACTAAAAAGGTTGCACAACTACCCCAGCACTCTCCACCATTGAGAACTACTATCCAATTCCTTCTATCAATTATGACATTGATCGGTTGATATGGTGCTACCAACCCCAGGTTTGTAGTTTATAATTTCGTTATTCACCAGAGGGCCCCAAACTAAGATTGAATTACCATTTTACCTTTTACATGTGCTCGGATCCTTCTGGCCCTAAAAAATCAATACCTCCGCTAATGAATAAGTGCTCTCATTCCATAAACAGCTTGACGCTGTTGGGTAACAAACCTATAACTACCAATGCCGTAAGTACTAATTTATTATTTGCTTATTCACGTCTTAAACGGTCTATCGGATCTTCACGGGCCTATCAAGCAAGTCCATGTGAACGTTGTGTATGGAAATATAGCAGGAACGTTCCCTTTTTGTGTAGCAGTACACGCCTCACCGGCTAAACAGTAGTATGAAACCCGAGCCAACTTTAAAAGTTCATTGGGCAAAGATCGGTCCAGCTCCGTTCAAGGTTCAACTTGTCCCTACAGAGTGACACAAATTGTCTAAAAACGTTCAGTAACCTAATACTTATCCCATCAAAAGCTGCCAATTTCAAAGCTATCGATAGGCGACACAGTCATAGCAAATGTGACGTACGTTGTTGTATAGTATTTCCGAAAAACACATTTTTATTTTGCAAGTTTAATTTGCGCCAGCCAACATGATAACTCTGTGCTGAGAGTGACAAATTCCACGCTAGCATGCTGCCGTAACAGAATCCTCAAGTCTAAAACAAAAAAAAGGCGGTGCGTTTTTACTATGTATAATTCAAATATTTGGTCAAGTCCAATATAATAATAGGATAACATAGGATTATTGCTTTACTGACGATATCGATTCGATGGAGCAGAACGAGAAGAACAGATGGGTTGAGCACTGCTGCTGTACTTTCGCAACTTACATTGGCTGAGGAAAATGTCCGCGTCGGTTAAGCTATACATAAACTGGTCGATGATAAGGAATACTTGAATGAGAATATCCGTTTTTTTATTCCGTTCCCTATTTCTGTTTGATATGAATGCATTCTTGCGCTATAGACTGTCAATCTATGCAAAAGGATGTTTATATTACAAATGCCTTGCAAATGCCTCGTCAATAAAAGCTACAAGTGCATGCGTATGCCTTTTCCTTTACAGATCGTCTCGTCCATACAAGTGAGCCAAGTTTGGGTTGGTGCCATATCTCTCTGTGCTCTCCTCTTTTTACCTGCCATCTTACACTGTATGAGCGATATCGCTTCCAATGCCTACTAAGCGAGCAAATACCTTTGTTGTCATTATCTGACCCAGACCATCCCAGGATGGTGTTCGGTAAGATACTATGAAGATGTTTCATTACGTTACTTTATAACCGCGTGTGAAATTGTTGTCACTTTCTTTTCTTCTTTGGACTCCCTTTCTCTTTTGTCAGGATTCGTTCCCCTGTTGATAAGTATACACGCTTTGCAATTGCATTCTTTTCATCTAGACTCAATTTATGTTGGACAGTGTTCTCGTGGTTGATGCGGTCGAGGTGCCTTCGCCCTCATGGCCCTTCCGCTCCCAATTTTTTTTCTTTCGTTTCTCGCGCCAGAATGAGCATCAGTGCCTCCCAACGGAGTGCGTATGCCGTGGATTTGGATAAGGTGTCTGTAAGTACTTTATATTTTATTAAATGAACAATTGCATGCTGACAACACCTTTTTCATTTGTAACTCCTGACGGCTTTTTCATTTGTTAGCAGTTCTTTACTTGTTTTCTTTAAAAAACTCAAGAAATGGTCAAGATTTTCATGGACGGTGGACCCAAATACGGGCATCACGCTGATCACGGCAACAGCTTTGCTGTATAACAGAGTCGATTGAAGCATGATGGGTCAATGAAGCGATGTCGGCGTAGGTTTGAACCAGTCCAAGAGCCTCCCCCACCCAATGAGTAAATGAGTTTATAAGAGAGTGTGCGTTGACTAGAAGGATGCCTGGACTCTTTCTCTTATTATTACTTTTTTTTTTGTTGTTGGGGAAGTCTGTGTAAAGCCAAGACCAACAAGTGCAAAAAGCTTGCTTTTGAACAATCCCCCAAGATCCCGTTACTTTGTATTGGTGATAAAAAGTTAGATTGAAGGACCTTTCGTGGCAAATGTCATGGTATGGCCAAGGCATTCCGCAAAACAGTCAAACAAGCCCAACAACAACATCTTCTCCTTGCTGTGGATGTGAATGAAACCTTGGACCTCGAAGGTGTGCTCGGCTTGCGGGACAAGGACCGTCGTGGATGAGTATTTAAATCAAGAAGACCGATCATGGAAGTTGCACAGTGTGGTTGGCTGTACTATCTGCCATAAATTGTGACAACGAGATGTCAATGCGTCGAGAAATATCCGATCCCAGGCCTTGTTTACCTTCCTTGGATTCGTGCCCATTGTTTTCACAAACGAGTATTACGAAGATGATGTCTCCACCCTCCTGATCATAGCCATGGTCAAGATCTCCCACCCCTTCATCCGGGTAACAGAAACCTGTTGGACTTGTAAACCGTAAGTTGCACAACCTATTTTTCCCTCCTTTTGTTTAACCCTTCCCTTTCCATCGTTAGGCTATGGAGTCCTTTGTTTGGTTTATGCAAAGTATCCTATTACGAGCTGTTGTGACGTTCTGAGTTACAGCAAAGTACACTGAGAAGGCAGTGACAAGAACGTCTTTTGCCATTGAAAGACAAATCCATTTGTCCATGTTCGAAATCATGACTTGTAAATGTTCGTAATGCCCGCGTATCAGCTTGACGAGCCAAATATTAGCGGATGGCATTTGACCTTCATGGAATTCATACGGGTTTTCCTCGATCTTTCGGTACATACATTAGATGTTATTATGTGAACAAATCTACCTGTCGATCCGTAATATATGTCAGCGTATATGATATTAGTTACTGCAGCCATGAGTTTCTTTTGCATGTTGTGTGTGTAAGGCTCAAGTCACTGTTCATATGTATATTTGAAAGAATCATGTTCACTGTTTATACAACTTCTTTTGCACGGTTGAAACTGTCTATAAACTTTATAAGACCAGAAAATCTTCAATTTCGTTTCTTTCTTCTTTTGAATTATACAGTAGAAATAACAATGAACGGATATATTATTAAGCATGCTGCAGTTCGCTATTCCCGACCAATGCGAGTACTAAGATATCCTGCAATTCCTGCCATAACAGCTCCAACTCGGAGTACTACACCCATGGCCTCGGGAGATGCGTGTTCCGTGTCGTTAGGGGCATCTTTTCGCTCCAGAAAATGAAATAGAATACTGCTAAGGAATGTGACCATAAACTGGGGTAGAACCAGGTACATGTTGTGGATACCAAGTAATATTCCTGCCGAGGATTCTTCTTCTTTTCTCTCGGCATTCGTACTGTGGGTAACCGGAATGCTGGTGGTAGCTGACGAAGGTTCTGCTTCACTGTGCTCATTCAGTTTTGTTTGCATCTCGATTCCATCATCCATGCCATCGGTCACAGAATCCACACGTTCAATAAGCTGGTAAATACCTCCTTCGGTACCCATTCCTGCTCTTCCCGCTGCAAGACTTAGTTTGGATGCCATTTCTGGTCGATGCCAAACAGATTCTTGGTGATCCTCTTGATGGATAGGCTCATAATCGGATTCCATTTGTGAAATATACTCGCCAAGAAGCGAAAAAGGTGCCCACATGGTGATTGCCCAACTAATACCACATAAACCAATGATGATAGATGCCCCAGTAACATCGGATACAAACGCTGTACTAAGCATCGCAAAGCAAAAAAGGAAATGGCTAGCTGTCCATGCCCTGGGAAGTGTGAGAAATTTGATTCTGAGCTGCCTAAAAGGCCATATGGTGTAATATCTCCCGTACAAATAGAAACCGCAGGTCCGGTTATGATTTATCGGCGATCCACAAGTGGAGGGCGACACAACAAGAGGTAAGAAAAACGACGCACCAAGCGAAACAAGTGCGTAAACAAGAAATGCAAAAGAGCCAGCCCGAGTTGCTTGCCCCATAACATCTTCTCCATCGAGGGGTTGGTCTTTCAATGCTGTTTCGTCGTAAATCTCAGCTACCCATGTCGTTGAGTAAAATAAGAAGGGAAACCATCCAAACCACGCGAACAGCTGTACGTTGCATATCTGCTGGATAGGTTTTGGCAGATCCAATATATGCTTAAAAATCACCAAAAGCGTCTTGAATGATGAAGTTCCACCAGACCTAAAGATGGGCTATCGTATTAGGCACTAAGTTGCTGGCAGGACGTGCTTATCTTACCTTGGGTGCTTTGTCAATATAGCTTCCGTTACGGCATAACAAGTAATAAAATCGCATAACAGCAGTATAATCGAAGAAAATATGCATAGCACTTTGAGCTGTGTATTACCAAAAAATGGAAACATTGCCACGAGATCAACGTATCCCCTACATTACAAAGTTAATCAAACAACGTAATTTCTCCCAACATTGCAGACTTACATAAAGTACCCTGCAACATTTCCTAGGCCTACCATACGTCCTGCCCACGCTGTCCCATCTTCTTGTTGAGATGAAGGTAGCGTGTCCACTATTAGTGCTCTACATGAAGCCTGAACTGTGGACCTTTAATAACTCGTGCGGCAATGCACATCTACACTAACCACAATTGATACTGAAATCCAGTAGATAAATGGCTGCAATTGCAATAATGATCGATACACTTTTGTACTGATGTTGCGTTATTCAATGCCCAGATACCCTACAATACAGATCCCTACCAGTGCTGCTTCTCTAGAGCCTGTAAGTAACTCTGCTATTTCCGCGGTCCAGCCGATAATCAATAGGTTTGTCACGACAGCAATACTACCGCCAATCATAAATGGCCTTCGTCTTCCTAACCGAGATGAACATCGATCTGATATGGCTCCCACAATCGGTTGCATAAGAAGTCCTAAATTCAATTATGTAAAACTGGTGAGCGCCAGATATAGGACTTGATAATGAAAAGCACCTGATAATGGTCCAGCTATCCACACGAGTGACATATGGGATTTTGATAATCCAAGTGATAATAGATAGGGTGTACCTACGGAACATACGCTTTTCTCTTAACAAGCCCAAATCAATCCTAGATTAACTCACCATACGCCATCTCAACAGCCCCTATAATGAAGTGTGTGCTTTAGTGAATGCCAATAATTGCGGCAACATACTTACATGTGAATTGAAGCCTAAGTTATGTTTCAGTAAGTAGATCAACTCAAAAACACTTGTAGCCATCAAAAAAGCCTTACCCTGCTAGACATATAGTCAGAAATATGATTTTCCATGTTTTACCCGGTCCTTTGATAAGGGATGTTCCTTGCAGACATTGGGGCGGTGAATGAATTAAAGGGTTATCGGGCGCATCAGCTTCCTCGTCTTGCATTTCGGAATCGAGCGTGTCAAGCTCTCTAAGGGTATCCGGGATAGCTTTCTGTCTTTCATGATGCGGCATACTGTTTTCAGAACCTTCTCCGACGTTGTGTCCAAGACTGCTTTTACCACTCAAAATAAGAGCGCTTGTCTAAATCAGTGCCGACTCGGTGAAATGTGCAAACCAAAATGACTCCATTCGACGACTAATTTACATACCATGGGTTATAGTGGAACTGACGTGCCACGAAATGCTCAGACTGACTTGAAACTGCGTTTGAATCACCATGGCGGCATTTCACCCCCAAGCTACGCAGTCCTTGACTGCTTTTCTCTGGCAAAAAAGTTGGAAAAAAAAAAGTTCAGAGTGCTTTCTTGGTGCAGAACACGATGATCTCGGCGATACATTGGATCCGCAAAGGCGTTGCCACCCAACACCCGGAAAAATACAACCTTGATGACAAGGAGTATGAGAGAATCAGCAAGCTTGCCGCTGAGCAATTGGAAGATGCCAGAGAAGACTTGCAGGAAGCCATGGCAGTAGACGAGAACATGAAATCCGCGTATGTTTTGCAAAGTGCCTTATGTAGACAGCAGATTGATTGTACAGATGTAGACCTAGCCAGGATAAGAATGACTTATCCGCATACAATTTGGATACATACGACGAAGAAGTTGAAGCGGCTAAGAAAAAGAGTAGGTTTACCCCTTTGCTTGTTCTTGAGTGGAGCTAATGCTTTGATAAGAGGTGGGCATCTTTTCCAATATGAAGGATCTTGCCTACTACGACAATGAAGTTGAGGATCCATACATCACCTTGAAAAACTCTGTGGATGAAGATGAGGAACGCGAAGAATTGGAAATCCTGCCAACCGATAATCTTTTGTTGGCTGCAAAGACAGAAGATGAAATCTCTCACTTAGAAGTCCATGTCTTTGAAGAATCAGCTGATAATATTTACGTCCACCACGATATCATGCTTCCTTCTTTCCCACTCTGTCTGGAATGGTTAGATTTTCATGTTGGAGCCAAAGCTGGTCAAGAAGGCAGTGGAAACTATGTTGCTATTGGAACATTCGAACCAGATATTGAAATTTGGAACTTGGATATGGTTGACACTATGTTCCCCGAGACCATTCTAGGCCATACAGATAAGACGAAGAAGAGAAAGAAGAAAGTCAACAATGAATACCACGTCGATGCTATTATGGGTTTATCATGGAACAAAAACCATAGGTAAAACAATATATCTTTTTCGTTGAGAGTTTTAGCGAGTTAAACGATCCTTATAGAAATTTTATCCTGTCCTCGTCTGCAGACGCAACAGTCAAGCTCTGGGATTTGACTACGTCCAAGTGCGCCCAGTCATATTCTCATCATCAGGATAAAGTCCAGTCTGTATCTTGGCATCCAGTTGAAGCCACTGTTTTTATCTCTGGCTCTTATGACAAAACAGTATGTGCTCTTGATGCAAGATCTCCACAGCAATGCACAAAGTGGCAGCTCCAGAGTGATGTCGAAGCTCTGCGCTGGGATCCTCATAATCCTACGAATTTCTATGTTGCACTGGAAAACGGTATTGTCCAGTGCTATGACATCCGTGCAACAAATGGGGCTGTTGGTGGAAAGGCATTGTTCACCCTTCAAGCTCACGATGATGCTGTGAGCGCTTTGGATATCAATCCGCTTGTACCAGGCTGCATTGCCACAGGAAGCACAGATAAACTTGTCAAAGTTTGGAATACCAGTAATAACCAGCCAAGCATGGTTACAAGCAGAAACTTCGAGTTGGTACGTATTAGAAGACAGTTGAACCTCGTTCACTTAATGCTACTTTTATCAGGGTCGTATATTTAGTGCACAGTTCTGTCCTGATTCACCATTCCAGTTGGCAATCGCTGGATCCAATGGTAGCTTGCACGTGTGGGACATGTCAACGAACGCTGGTGTCAGACAAGCATTCCGCAACGTAAACCCAGCATTTGCCGAAGCCGTGGAAGAGGTAACCACGACATAGCCTTTGATGGTATACTTACATTGATTGTAGAAACAACCTATCACTCTTCAAAATGACGAGGAAGAAGAAAGCGATGACGAGCCTGCAGAAGGGGAAGGAAACGAAAGCGAGAATGAGATGGAGGAAGACGATTTTGTGTAAATGCATTTTATGGTAGACATATATAATACATATAAAGTAAAAGGTGTAATAGTAAGAGTGCCTTTCAATTGACCGCGCGTACTATAAGTTGACCGTATGGATCGATTGACTTGGAAAAAAGATCTGTCATATTGTCAGCGTCTTTATCTCAGGACCTAATGGATAGGTAACTGGAGAAAAAGCAATAGAATTCTGCTGTGGTTAGGATAACATCCAGACATTGTTACAAGTACATTATCGCAGGATACAAACAAAAGAGAGGGCAATTAAGGTTTTCTTTGCGAACCTGCATGTAATGAATCTTTACCACTGTCGAGGTCAAATATCAAAGAAAAAGCATAGATATATAATACAAACCAGATAGCTCGAGGTAGTTACTAGGTTGTCCTGCTTTAACACAAAAGCCGATACGTGTTTACAATTTCTATGATGGCCAGACCTATAAGTGATTGCTCGTTTGTTTGGCACAAGTTTTCACATTATATGTAACTTGGTATCTCACATCAATTTTCACATTAAGTACAATATACATGTCATAAGCCGAACTGAATGTTGCTTCACAAATAAATGCGTTGTAATCTAAACTCTAGTTCGACTTTCCCGCGGAAGAAACTATGGGTTCTCGTTAAAATCGCTGCCGATTGATGTCGTCATGATTGTCTTACTCTCGCAATAGCTGGATGACAAAGTATAGGTCCAATTATAGGTAATCGCTTCAAGAATCCAAAGATGACAGGAAAGAAATCGCTGGTGGAGAGTAACAAGAAACCATCAGCAAGCGATCGCATAGCAGAAATTTTGTATTGTCGTGTTCCTTACCCGAACAAGTTCAAGAAGCCAAAAATTTCGAGTAAGAACCCAAGAAAAGGATACTTGAACAAGACAAGCAAGATACCACCCAGGAAGCAAATTGATCCGCGTAGTTTTTCGCGTCTTGTGAAAAACACCAGTGTACTTCGTGGTCCGATAATAGCAGCAATGCCACTAAGAAATAGAATCTGTAGAGAAACACAAGGCATATGCATATATGTGTTATAGAAGGAATAACAGAATTCTTCTTCGATTTCCTGGTTATGGTGGACTTACGTTCCCGATTGCCAGCAGACCAGAGTCGAACAAGAGCATCACACCCAATGTCATAAAGAAGACACCAAATGCGGTCAGACCGACGCCGATCTCTGTCATAAACCGACATGAGTGATACTATTATGATGCAGATCTTTCTTCAACATTTACTTTGTGTATCGCTTAACCACATGACTGAAAGATGAGTTCCTCTGTCTCACGAATCCCGCTGTGAAGGATATTCAAAGGACGACATTCAGCATCGGGACGGCTTTTAGTGACTTCAGACTTTTTCCCTACGTGTTGACGATTCATGCGCCTATCGCCTGCCACAGATGAGTAAATGCTATATATGTTTATATATAAAACAATATATTCCCTTTTCAGATACAAGTTGCAGGAAGTTGATGATGGAGCATGACATAAGGTAACACTGTATTCGCAATACAACAGTTCATCCCTCTATTTTCATGATGGGAAGGCATATCGTTGTGTTAAAGGAGCTTAGTAAACCTAAAACAAGGGACCGCCATCTGGCCGATATTAGGCATGACTATCTTTATGATTGGGATGATGGGCAATCGGATCAATCATTCGCAAGATTTCGGCATTCTCGAATCAAAAGCTAACCTTTGGTAACAGCTGATTGGCTCGAGCTTGCTGTTACCTAAACCTGTCAGGCAACAAGGCAAAGTACGAACTTCCGTAGACAAACTTGGATGTTGCGAGGCTTTTCTATCACAAATCCTCTCTAGGTTTCAACATGATTTAAACAAAGAATAGATATTATTATGGCAAAAACGTTCCTGTGTTTTGTCCACTCTGTACAATCTAATTTTTTTTTTTCGAAATGGTAACCCTACTGTGTTTCTACACTGCAATTGTGGTTATGTATGCTTCCTCTTTATGAATTGATGCCAATCAGTGTTTGTTTTTGTCCCAGCAACGATGAGTATAATTCATCCGTTTTTTCGTCATGCCAATCACCAGTTGGTATAGGTGCCATGAAATTCTGAATTTTTTCATGGACTTCAAATCTGGATCCACCAGTCAGAATATGGATAACCTAAAAAGACCCTTTTCCTTACCGTAGTTTTCGTCCTTTGCTTGCTTTTTGATCAACAACCTTCTTTTTCTTGGTTTCTGTCTTCTTGCTAGCAGCCCATCTCATGCCTACAGTCATCGGATCATCTGTATCTACCATCCGGGATTCGATAAGTTCACGTAATTGCTGCTGATAGAAATCGTTATCGTCGAATATTTCAACATCATAGCGACTCAAGTGCCGATCCACTTTAGTCTGTGATTCATTATTTTCCTCGTTATCTTCTTCCTTTTCAACCTAAGATACAGCTTAGCAGCCAAAAACTTCATTCGTATCGTATTTACCTTGCCAAGTATCTTGTATTCTGTCCTCTGTAACTGTGTTCTCTTTATTAATTTCTCCTTGTCGCTCATCATATTTTCGACTTGCGTCAGAATATTCTATTTCCATGTTAGTATCGTATATCATTCGTCATTTAATTTGGGTACCTGATCAAACGCTTTGAACTTTTTGTTAAGACGAGCACCTGATGCCGCCTGAACCTTATTACTCCACTTTTCTAGAGTGGAATTCCGGTAGGGTACAAATCTAATATACGCATCAGCTATAATCAACTAGCTGTCTTCTGAACCCACATATCATTAACTTGAGAAATATCCTCCCACAGTTTCTCTACGTATAGATCTTCATCGTCAAGGTATCTCTTTCGACTGTGCCATGTTTTATCTTCAAAATCAACTGCGTCGTTCTCCCCCAACAGGCTTGTCCGCAAATCCATCAAATCGTCAATGATTTCGCGTACCTCTTCCTTGGCTGCATCGATATCGCTTTCAATGCCCTCTTGTTTAGCAAGAAAGTCTGGCCATACATCATACTATTATGCCTTCAGTAACATTATACGTCATTCTTATACATCATACCTGAGGCAACTGGTTGGCAATCTCCACAACCTTTTGAATGCGGATTCGACTTTCCAAAAAGTTCTCCCACAAGGTCTAAGCAAGCTGTTATCAGCATAACTATCCATACCACTTATTACTACTTACAAGCTGCTGTCGTACGTGTTGACCCTTCTCAACATCTCCTTGCGCACTCTTGGAGATCTGCGAGATCATCGCTCTATGGATCGATTTTTATCAGCATGTTTCCAATTGTAAAGCAAGCTGCATCTACCTTTCTTCTTCTTCAATCTTTCGCAATTCTTCTTTGATATCGTTTTCCTCCTTAGGCAGATCTTCGTCCTCACTCTGCGATTGCATTCCAGTGTCCTCCCCAGTACCTTCTTCGTCTTCTTCGTCCTCATCCTCAACGTTGAACTCGGCAACATTCTCTTCATCCTCGCTATTATCATCACTTTGCTCCTCCTCAAGCATATCTTCGTCCTCTTCATCAGAGGAATATATATCTTTACGATTTGTTTGCTTTCCAGAATAGCGTGGATCATCCAGCAGAAATTGCTGTTTGCGAAGTGAGCTTTTTCCAACCGATACATAGTGCTCTCTTCCGTCAATCTCATTCTGTGTCTCTTCTTCGCTATCAAGCTGAACATTGTCATTGAATGGTTCGACAAGATCCTCGGGATCGTAATCTAATTTTTGTTTAAGCACTCTCTGTTATAGTCAGCATACGTTGTAACTAACCAGTAGGAGCCGTCGTATCAAGATCAGCGATCTGATCTGCAAGCGATTTCTCTAAGAAAATAAGAATATTTTGGTCAATACATAATATAAGCGCTCCGACTCTATTGCTTACTAGGTGGCATGTGTGGAAAGCAGAATGAAGTCTTGCTTTTCGTCTGCTTGTCGAGGGAGGGGAAACTTTCCGCCTAAGCCACATAACCATTCTTATTCAAATTCGCTGCCTTTTTAAGCAACTGCCATATTTGATACAGCGCTCCAATTCTCTACTGCCCTGAAGCTGTGATTAACTGAGAGAAAGAGCCAGTGAAAACTTGAATGCATGCATGCTCACGATCGTCAAGATATCTAAAAGTTTTCTGTATTCCTTTCTTGTCCATTTTTGTTTTTGGCCAGTTGGCAAATTGGAATTCATAGCAATGCCTCTTTGCTCGTATTAGGCTATGGAAGCACGGAATCGAAAGAGGACATCTCTGCAGAACCCGTTGTTATATATAGTATCGCGTATCTTCCAAGTTCCAGTTTTGATAGCAAAAAAGTCATACAATATATTGCAAGAGAAGTTTTACATTCATTTCGTACAATACTACGATTTTTCATGAACTTTGCTTTTACTGCTTACGAGCAGAGAACAACTATACATCTGCAATTCCGACAGCAACATGATTCCCTCTTTAGTGCTATTAATGGACTATTTTCTTTCTTTTTTTTTTGTGATGAACAACAATGGCGTAAAAAATGTTCTTGTCAAGATTTTCTTTTTCTAGGCGCTCTGCACTGTAGATAAACGTTCATTCTGATCCACGAGATTAGCTGCTTTCTCTGCAAACTGCAAAGCCAAAACTTGCAGCCGAGATGGTTCCACTTGATGAAGAACGACACACTGCGACACCTGATCTAATGATGCTGACAATTCCTCATTCCAGATAATCTTTGCAACGATGGCAGACACTCGAGATACAGGCAGGTCAAACATACTGGATAGTTGTGTCAATCCCAACGTGGAGTAATACGAGGCGTATGTGAAAAGATAAGTGCGGAGACCTTCTTCTTGGATTTTTCGGACAAGCATGTCTTTGATTTGCTGAGTCTCGGGCATCAGATCCCAAACTTTGATTGCCAAAATGAAATCTCTGGCTCTTTCCCACTCGCCTGATGCCAAAGCCTTAGCAGCGCTCATGATGTGGTCTCTAGTGTTCTCTGGAGGGCCAGCAAATGCCTGACGTTCGTTGTAATCCAACAATCTTCGGAATGGTCTCGAAATAAACTTCTTGTTGTTTGGTCCAGCTTGAGCTTGTGCTGGAATTTCTAAAAGCATAGAACTAGTCAAGAAAACGCATTCAAGAAGTTCCAAGTTGATGTGCATGTGGAAAGGCAATTGACGCTGTCGCTCAAGCTGATCTAATTCAGGAGTTGTCTGCTGACCGTATCGTTGTGCTTGAACACCTTGTGCCAAAAGTTCCTTGACATGACCAGATCCTTGGATTTCCTGCAAGCATGCATGTGCTTCCTTGATCAGACCTTCACGGAAGGCGCAGAGACCAATTTGCACCATAGCACGGTTGTAAAGGGTTTGTGTGGCTACGTCGGCCTGATGGATAGTTTCTTGCAAATGAGACATCAACAGCATGTCACGAGCAGTGTAGAATTTTTTGTGCAATGCGTAATGATAGATGTGGCAAAGCATAGCACGTGTGCGCAGCACAGAGGCATTCTGATTGTAAAGGTAAGCACACAACTGGTGAATTAACTGAGAAGGATCTTCAGCTTTGATGATTTCTGAATGGACACGCTCTGGCAACAAGCTTCTAGCAATATTTTCAATGGATTGAATAACTTGCTTGGGCTACAAAACCAAATGTGAGCAAAACGCCATAGTACGCGACACTACAAACGGATTACCTTGTAATACAAATGCTCCAATCGTCGGACGACTACTCTAGCAGTGTTATCCTTCATCTGATATCGTTCGCTGTAGGCTTGCACGCGCAATAAGCTAGCATACAACGAGGGCTCATCTCGAAGACGATCAATGTAGTCAGTGGTATGAGGGTCGATGTTCTGCAGTGACTTTGTGAACTCGTCATCTAAACGTTCAACGAAGCTGACAATAGAACCACGAAGTTGAATAATTTCTCCTTCGGCAGGCGTGACATCCTTATCCTCGTTGTCATATTCTTCGGCATCTTCACGGATAACAAAAGATCCATTGGTCTCCAAAATTTCGAGAAGAAGGTTTAATTCGTGTTCTGCCTTTTTCCACACCGGGATGGGCATGAATCCTGCCATGCTGAGATTAATGTCGAAGCGGGATGAGATAAGAGCGAGCAAGACAGAAATCTTCTGGAATGGGGAGTGGGCTTTAGTCAGAAGAGTCTCCAAAATAGCAGTTTGCTCCTCGCGATTGGTGCTCTATGAAAAATTATGGAGTCAAAACTTCTGCAAGGCTTAATCACTGTTTGTACCTTTTTACCACGGTTTTCCAAAACTTCTCTAAGCTTAACAAAGAAGTTCTCACCCGAAAAGTCAAGGACATTCTTTCCATCCTTTCCAACGGTGGTGAAACCAGCCTCATCTTCCGGCTCCACTAAAGTAACCACTTTCTCCTTCTTTGTGAAGTTGTTCTTAACCACAGCTGGGGTCTCATCCTTTTCTTCTTCCTCGTTTGCTCCAGCCATGAAAGATTCGGGGTCCTATCAATTAAATCCTGAATAAACGATGATACTAGAGCAGACTTATTTACCTTTTTGTAGGCATCCACCAAGGCTTCGTGCTGTTTGCTGACTTTCTTTAACTTCTGCTTCATACCATTCATTGCCTTATTATTAGCAGCGCTCAACTTCTTCTTCGTGGCTTTGTTATCTTGCACCAGGTTGTCAAGTTCAACGATGGTCTTAATGTAGTCTTTAGGAATGGGAATCTTATCGAATCCAGATGTCGCCTTCGTGATGAAAACATTCAACTTGTCGAATTCTGTGCAGCTACGCGTTAGAACTATATACTATTTTAGAGTTGGTCTTTTGTACCGGTAGAAATGAGTCCCCAATCGCTGTTCTTTTGACCGTTTTCGATGGCCTTGATAGAATTCTGCATAGCTTCCAATCGCTTATCCTTAGCCGATTTAACTTGACGTCCACGGCCTAATTCATCGTCTGATTCATCTTCGGAATCAGTTCCGGCGCCTTTCAAGAAACGAGAGCGACTGGGTTGGGCTTCTTGTTGTTGTTCTTCTTCTTCTGAACTTTCTTCGGCTGAGGATTCCAACTCTTCATCGGAGATGTAGGACTCGTTGTCGGAGGAATCAGTCTCAGATTCGCTGTCTGCTGAACGGAAGAAACGGGACATGATGTTTCGGTCTAATGTACTCGAGGCGAGATGAAAAGCACCGTCGAACTTTTTTTTTTTACCTTCTGCGCAAACAAAAACTTTTTGCGGTGTTGTGACGTGCCTTCCAATTACAGCCAGTTTTTTTTTTGGAGAGGCGACGTGACCTCCTTCCCGGCAAAGCTGGACGCCTTTTTAAGAAGTTCGGGAGGAGTTCAAAGAAACAGCATTAGAATTTCAGGCGAAGAGTTTTGCTTATATGCAAACCTGCGGTTTTACAGCATGCCCCTGGAAGCCGTAAGCAGAAACTTTTGTCTCATAATCAATATTAACTTAGTATGCTGTAAATGAGACAATCTATAATTCAATGATGCTTGTGTCCGAAGCAATATTCCTTGTTATGAAACGCATGATACAATTTATAGAAATGTTGCGTATGTCTGGAAAAGAATAGTTCAAGTGAGTGGTGAAACAGTAGGGGCTTTTACTCCTCCACCCACAAAAAGATTGCTATGGCTACAACCCGCTGAGACCTGCACTGACTTTACTCCTTCTTCTTCTTACAAAATCTTGATCACTTTTCCAAAGTAAGTAACTGCGATCCAGTAAGCTGCCATGCCCAACATGATCCAATAGAACCAGTGAGTGTCGTTAAGAGCATCACCAGGGACCTGAGCATGTTTTATAAATACTCGTTGGAGATGGACTACGTATCTTTCCCTTTCTCTTACCTTCACGTTCATTCCCCATAAGGAACTGATAAGATGGAGTGGAATAAACACCGTGCCCAGAAACGTTAATCGATTCATGACCTTGTTGGTCATTGAATAAGTATGTGACAATTCTACATTAACTTGGGCTAGATAATTGGTGTGAGCACGAGCGAGCATACGGCTATAATGATTGGTGTTCTGTGACATGGTTAAGACATGGTCTACGGAGAAAAAGAGTTAGACTCTGATATACGTTGACACAAATTTAGCCTGCCTTGAACATCACCCAGATACATCTTGATATCACCAAGGGCAGGCTTATCCTCGTAACGCTTCATTAAGCTTTTAATGCCATCGACTTTGGCGCTTAAAAGACGAAGCAGTTGCGTGGCACGTCGTCTGCAGCGACCGATACGTTTAAGCATATCCGCTCTTTCATCCTTGCGTAGAAGGAGTGAGAGTTCATCAATTGATATACTTTCCATTTGCACTTGCTGCACCACTGGCATAAAACTGTCTACAATGTCATCGACCAAGGCATAGTTCATCCAATCTGGGTTGATCGAAGCGTGTTCTCGTAGGTGATTTGCTCTTTTGCGGACACGCTGTGGATGTACTGCCGCATTAAAGTGAAACTGTGTACGCGAGTCAGTTTAACAGCAAATGATATATGCTGTTAACTTACTGTAAGTAGCCCTTCTTTAAATATAAGGTTATAGAAATTGTAGGGTTGTAGACGGCCCGTGTGAGGATCGATGTCAAAACTACGACTGCATACGAATATGTAATTAGGAAAGACTGCGACTTTCTCACATTGCTCTCTAGCTTGAATGTCTTCTGCCGTCAAAGCATGGATGTGAAAGACTTTCTTCAGCACCCGCAATTCCTCGTCTGTCGGGCTTAGTACGTCGACCCACCAATTTTCAGTGGCCAGGACCTCTTCAATCGCCAAACGACCTTGATCCGATAGCAATTGCGAAACGCTTGTTTCCAATCCTGATTTGGCCGAATACAGATAGCATCGGGGAGTCTCAATAGGAAATCCAGTCAATTTGTGAAATTTCTGTTTCCTTTTTTGAGCATGCCTTGTTTGGAATTTTCTGCTACTTGTACCTTATCTAAAACGTCTGACCCTTTCAATTCCTCAGACTCTCGACGACAAGCTTCGACAGTTTCGTCAAACACGGTTAAATTGAATGTCTCATCATGGGCCTGGGGAAATAACACATCGGCCTCGACGTTGTAGAAATCGAGTCTTTCTTCGATGAGATCTGCTGATGGCGACATGTACCCGCAATTGTCGGGAACAGCATCCTCATTAGATCGAGCAAAAGGAAGCTTGCCTAGTTTATGCAGTGCTGATGAGACAGTGATAAAGGACATTGTCAGTGTATGACATTGGATAAAAGAACATGGAAAAGTTGTTTATCGCCCGAGTGAAAGGGAAAAATGCCCGAGTACTACCCTTTCTGCTTTTGCAGAAAATGGGGCGAAACCAGTAGTAAGTTTCCGTTCTGCCGAACTCCGATTTATCCGCCCAAACTGATCACAACGGGTTCATGACTCTCGTAAATAGAATGAAGAATAATTCCTTCGCAAATGGTGCTCCAAATCAAATAGGTTAATAAGAGTTCATACGGTTCCTCAGAGTAAATTTACTGTATTACTCGAGAGGATGGCATAACTTGATTTGACCCCATGGCATCGGCACAACAGCGGCAATCGTATTCGATAGCTTTAAATCGCTTGCGACCATAGACCCTCTCATGGAAAAGAAACAACAGCAGTAGACTTACAAAATGTTTCAGATATCAGGACAACTATACTTTTTCGGTGATACACGCTAGACTTTGCTAAGTTTTTCAAGGAAAAACGGATCAGAATACGGCTACATTTACGTTCTTCCAGGACCACAAAGATAAGACGAATGTTTCAATTCATACCTAGAAGATCAGGAACGATCTGGTTTCAGCTTGGTAACTCTCACTGAGATGCGTGTAAATTTTCAACCACCGCGTTCTATTCATTGAGTGGCCTTCATTCGGACTGCACGAAGGTCAGCCGCCAGGATCTTCAGAAGCAAAATGCATTCATAATTGGCTGTGATTCAATCCGAACTAGCTATGCAATGTTAAAAGGTTGATACAAAATAACAGTAAACCAGTTTTTCAGCGTATCAAGATCAATCAAATCACGTCTAGTAGCTAGGCTTTATTCCGGCTGTGAGCGCACTGGTGGACATATTCCACCCTGATAATACAAGATAGGATTGGGTTAATATTTGAAATCTGGATGATGCAGACTGAAGGAACGCCAAAAAAGCAAGAGCGGATCATTGGGAAATCTCACCAAAATCCACAGAAGCTCATCTAATGTAGCGATATCCAACTGAACTTCTCCCATTCAGTCTGCAAGAAGCATCACAAGTATATAGAAACGGAGCCTGAGCGTTGCAGTGAAAAGAAAAAAAAGCAACTGAGTTAAAGGCATGTTAATACCCGAAGCAAAATTGACCAAAAGTGCAAAAACGTAAAAGATGATCGGGCGTCTCAGGGTTATTCTATGCCGCATATAATTCCTCTTCTCTTGTATCTGGATTCTGATGATAGCATATAACATCAATCAAGCAAAAGAATTATAATCAAAAATCGAGAGATAAACAAAAATATTGAAGACAGTTTATGAAATATAGTTAAAGGGGAAAACAAGAATGATGACTATTATTGTTGCTGCTATGGATTTCTTATTTTTTTTTTTTTTGCTTGTTTGTCTGTTTTGAATAAGCTGAAAAAATTCTATTAGAAGGTAGACCAATGCCAATCGGCCGGAACAGACGTCGAAATAGGATCAATAAAACCTAGAAAAAATTACGTCAGCAAACTGAATTTAAGGAAAGCAATTAAGAGAAGGAAGACCTTGTGGATGTCTCTGATTTGGTGGAGGTACAATTGACTTGGGATCAAGTGGTTGAACAATATCTAACACACAAAACATCATTAGTCCACTTAACGGATGAGGTGTCCTGTATCCACTACCATCACGACCTAGTTCCATCACGCCTTCCATTGATTGTGGTTGTGGCGTCATGTAACCATGACGTCTTGCCATTGTTTTTGTTTGTTGAACGGGTTGATCTTTTTTCTCTTGCAATTGATGGTATTCATTCACGCAGTTGTTGCATCCACGTGAAAGATGACCGCGCGGGTGAAATTGAGAGTTCTGATCCAAGCGAAAATAATTGGAACAATGGGTCGAGCAAAAGAGATCGCCACATCGACGACAATGATGCCGACGTTCAAATAATCCAAAAGTAGTATTGCAACCAGGAAATCCACAAACGTCTGACTCTGAATCGGGCTGAGACCAAAGGACGATAAAAAAGAACGAGTTGTTCAGAAAGAGAAGGATGATTTTTACATACATATTTACCTTCCAATGGTCTCTCCTAGGGGGTCCTGTCACAACTACTTCCACTGGTGTTGCTGGGACAGATTCTGATTTGGCATTGTCTTGACCTGCAGTCGACGAGAAGCTCGCTGGTTGACCCAGGGTCAATTGGGAAGGTCGTTTCTTCCGCGTAAGAGCATATATATCCATTACAGCCTTTCTCAACTCACAGAGAAGAGGGTAAGAGCAATGTTGCCTGTCCTGCGTCGTTGCGCAGCAATGCAAATGTACCGATGTGAGGAGTTGCAAGCCAGAGCAAAAACCACGAAATGTGTTATAAACGAAAAAAAATAGCAACAACAGAACGATTGGATCATATTTTAAAGTCCGTTCAGAATTTTGACGCCTGAAAGCGCTCTCGGAGTCGAAACATTCAATTCCGAAATGGGTTGAATCCAACATCTAGTACCGAAAAGCATTCAAACTGTATCTCGATTACCCGATCTGCAAATAGCAAGATACGGTATATTACTCCAGTGTACACTTTAAGTAAAAACTTGTCTATAGTTTAACCATTCCGCCCACGCTCTCAATATTAATGATATTTCCAAAACAAGCATTTGCCACATTGTAACGATCCGCCAAAAGAAGAATATGGCAATCATATGCTAAAGGACTCAAAAATAGGTACGCGATTGAAACTTGCTCGTGAACTATCTCGCACACTCAAATAGTTTGGAGACGTACGCGCACAGTGTTTTGTTTACAAGTCAAATTGCATGCTTGGCAAATTACGCCAGCAGCAGCATCATGACTTCCCCGCTAAATTGACGAATAATGCGTTGGGGATCAAAACAATTACTAATGTCTGACTCACTAAAAGTCAGTAACGAATAAAAGCATTGTGAAGTGATTAATTTCAGTACATATATGAACATATACAGTATACATCGTTCCGTAGGAACCATGGGATTAGTAATTCATTCAGAATACTGCTCGTTACAAACAATTCTATGTTTTCTTTCTAGGGAATATTTTAAGCGCTGACATTCTTGACAAGGTAGGACAGCAAGTCGACCTTGGTAACGACATGCTTGACTTGGACGTTATCTCCTGATTTTTCGGTAACAAGAGCACTGGAGTTAGTCTCAAAGAAACGAGTCAACTTGTCCAAAGGAGTTTCAGTGGTGATTTCCTCAAACTTCTTGGAACCATAGCTGAATCGGAACATCACCTCCGAGACGGCAGAGGTAGGCTTGGCACGACCAGAAGCAATACGAGAGAGAATGTTACCCATGGTCACCAAGCCTCTCAGGCGACGGTGGGGTCCAGCAGTGACAGGCAATTGATCGAAAGCTCTTTGTTCCATCATTTCAATGGCTTCCTTGCAAGTGGTCTAAAAATAGCGTTTTCCGGTTATTTCACCTAAAAAAACCATCGCTTGGGTTCGGGCACATACCTCGCCATCAATGGTCACTGCTTCCTTCAATCCCAAGTTACCGACCTTGGCACCACCATACTCAACCTCAGCCTTTTTCTCAAAGCTCTGTGACTCGAACTTCTCATCGGTGAATCCGCGTTCACGCATCCAATCGTCGTTCAAGAACTTCGTCATATAGTTACGGACGGAATCGGGCAGAATCACAACACAACGTTGACCTTCCTTAAGCTGCTTTGCGGCCTGCACAGCGGCATACATCGCAGTTCCGGAAGAACCACCACAAAGGATACCTTCCTCACGGATCAAACGTCTGGACATGAGGAAAGATGGCTTGTCTTCGGACTTGATCCACTCGTCAACCAATCCACGGTTAAGAACGTCAGGAATAAAGTCATAACCGATACCCTCCACTTGATAGGAACCACCCTCAACGTTCAAACTCTCGGGCTGGGCAAGGATCGAGCCAATAGGATCAACGCCGACAATCTAGAATATCATATGGTTACCACCACATGCTTTCATTCTTCCTCCCCTTTTTGTCATAGAAAAAAAAGAAAACAAAGGCTACCTTGATGTTGGGGCACTTCTCCTTCAATTTCTTAGCAATTCCGCTGATGGTACCACCAGTACCAGCACCAGCAACGAGCATATCAATCTTTCCGTCACAATCTTCCAAAATCTCCTCAGCTGTGGTATCATAATGAGCCACAGGGTTGTAAGGGTTGTTGTACTGATCAAGAATGACTGCATTAGGAATTTCGTCTCTCAATTTCTTAGCAACACCGATATGGGATTCAGGGGCATCCCAAGCAGCTAAGAACGGGTCTAGTCAGTAACCCTATCTTTCCATACGAATCAATCGGCTTTTACCTTCGGTAGGCGTACGGATGATCTCCGCGCCTAAAGCCTTAAGTACATCGACCTTTTCCTGGGACATCTTTTCAGGAAGGGTGATAATCACACGGTAACCCTTGACAGCAGCAGCCAGGGCCAAACCGATACCTAGGCGACAAGCACAATTACGTTAGGATTTCCCAGTTTGGCAAGATACAATTTTTCCTTTACCAGTATTGCCAGAAGTAGGCTCAATGATGGTGCTAACACCAGGAATGATCCATCCACTCTTCTCTGCTTCTTCAATCATGCGCTTAGCGATACGGTCCTTGACAGAGCCTCCGGCGTTGAAGTATTCACACTTAGCCACTATAAAGGAAGGGGGAACCCGTTTTAGCTTCGTCACAAATGCTGGTGATATAAAAGCTTACAAAGCTCGCACTTCAGTCCTTCTTCCTTAGGAATCTTGTTGAGGCGGACAAGAGGAGTACGACCGATCTTGTCCAAAATAGTGTCCAAGATCTTGGGAGGAGGAACACTACGATTAGGTTAATCAAAAGCCCATACAGTTTTATTTAAAAAAGCCTGAACGTACTTGGCAACATGGTTGCAAGCTTCAAAATCAATTACAGATGGAGCTGCCATAACGAATAGTATATGTGTGTTTCTCGTAAGGTACTCCCAGGCACTGGTATTACGGCTCGTATTGTCAGTCACCTACGGTGTTCAAAAAAAAAATTTTGGGCCAAGCCATTTTTGTTGCTTCCAGGGATCGGGGACGACCTAAGAAACATGGAACGTGCGAAAATGCCAATAGTTCGATAGGCGATCGTGCCATTGAGATTTAACTTCCTTGTTTACTACGTTGTGGCATAACTCATGTGAAAGTATTAGACAGGTATCGGAAAGTAAATTATTGAAAAACTCACCGGCTAGTCAAGCTGATTTGTCATCTGGGGAGCGGATAGAGACGTATAAATCTTTACCAACTCACATTTACAAGTCCGTCAATCCATGCAACGCAACCTTGAAGGTTAACTGATTCAGCGCACAAAGGAAAAACCTAGGTTAACTGAATGTTGAATGGCACCTTCATTCTGTTTGTTTATTCCTTGATTTTAATCAACTTAGCGAGGTACAATATCCGGTTCCAGTGTCGTAATTCAAGACGGCTGGACTTTATCTGTAGTGTGAAAAGTCCTGAGCGTATGAATCGGGGTTGGACATGGATGAACATTTAACACCGTGTTAGTAAAGGGTATTTCCCCTTTTAACTAAATATACGCAATTGTCTTCTGTTTTTGAAGATCTAAGATCGAAAACTGTACGTAATTAATTCTTAATTTGGATAAACAGGTCTTTGGTAAAAGCAATTTCTTCCAACGGGCATTAATAATTCTGAGACAACTCGAACATACATAAAGGACTTGCAGGAAGTGCCGAGATAGGTTTTACCCATTATTTTACAGAATCATGTCAACTCTTCCGCGCAAGGCTCTTATTGCTGTTACTAGTTACAACGGTGTTTTCTATGAGAGCGAGGGCAAGAAAACGGGCCTCTTTTACACCGAGGGTCTACATCCTTACGAAGAGCTTGTCAAGGCTGGCTTTGATGTTGATATTGCTTCGGAAACCGGAACTTGCGGACTGGATGAGCACTCTACACAAAAGGACTTCCTCTCGGATGAAGATCACAAAACTTTGAATGATTCTAACCACCCATTCAATGTCAAGCTCAACAAACATTTGCGCAAGGCAGCTGACCTTGATCCAAAGCAATACGGTCTATTCTTTGCCGCGGGTGGTCATGGTACTATTTATGATTTTCCTACGGCTCGTGGTTTGCAGAGCATTGCAGAAGACATCTATAGTCGTGGTGGTGTTGTCTCTGCTTTATGCCACGGACCTGCCATTCTTCCCGGAATTATCGATAGGTCGACCGGTAGATCTGTCATTGAAGGCAAGACCGTAACAGGTTTTACGACGCTGGGTGAAGAACAGATGGGCTTGCTTGAGAAGATCAAGAAAGATGGTGTGATGACCATGGAGGAAGCCTCTGCCAAAGTAGGCGCTACTTTTGTCTCGCCTCCCCAGCCTTTCGATGATTTTTCGAAGGTTGACGGCAGAATTGTAACAGGTGTTAATCCTGCCAGTGCCAAATCAACCGCCATCAATTCCATTAAGGTGTTTGATGAAGTAGCGCAGAAGACGACTTGATTACAAGCATTGTACCTTTTCCTTCAATGAAAACAGAATAAAAAAAATGCGTCAATTAAGTGATTAGGCTATCGGAGACTGAACTCTAATGTTGCATTATTAATCCATGGCCCATTTTCAATTTCCGTGAAAGTCAAACCAAAAAACATATATAAAGCCGTTCTTCTGCAATTCCTGCAAAAAGAGCAACTTTCACATCGCCCAATAATATGCGTGCTGTAATCGTTAAAGAACCTGGTAATTCTCGCGATATATAAGTTCGGGAAAGAAAAAAAAAAAAAGAAGATCGCAGTATGCGTAGTCAACTTATCAAATTGTCTAGGTGATGCAACACAACTCTACATCGGTGAAATTCCAGCACCGACGCCTACTGATACGCAAGTGCTGGTCAAGGTAAGCCATATACTGAACAGTGCATTTTGAACACTTGATTAATTTACCAAAACCAAAGACAAAATGTTTTGCTTTGAACAGAATGGATATCGTCCAGCGCCAGGGCTTTTATCCTCCTCCACCAGGAGCAAGCGAGACATTGGGCGTGGAAATCTCGGGAATTGTTGAATCAGTTGGCAAAAATGGTGAGATAACGAATAAGAATATCATGAATTTGACTCAATGCTTCCCAGTTACCAAGTTTAAACCTGGCGATGCTGTGTTTGGTCTGATGCCTGGTGGAGGTTATGCCGAGGTAAGCTTCTCCCACTGATTCTTTTGTTTATCTGAAAAAAATTATCGGGTCATATTTGTAGTATGCTGTCATTGAAGAGACTCTGACGATGCTCAAACCAGAAGCTCTGTCATTCGAGCAGGCTGCAGCCATCCCAGAAACCTGGTTTACTGCTTATCAAGCACTCTTCTTCGTAGCTGAACTTAAATCTGGTCAGGATGTGCTTATTCATGCTGGTGCATCCGGTGTTGGTATTGCTGCCATTCAATTGGCCAAGCAGCACGGGGCGTAAGAATGAACTAACTTGGCGTGAGGTTTCATTTCAATAATTTAATGTGCCCACCCTTCATTTAGTCGTCGTATCTTCGTTACAGTTGGATCGGATGAAAAATGCAGGTTCTGTGAAGAACTTGGTGCGACTCGTGCAATCAACTACAAGACAGAAGACTGGGCTAGAGTGGTAATCCTATGATTTGATATGGTTTAGTTTCTGTATGTTGATAACGAAGTTAGATTGCCGAGGAAACATCTCAAAGAGGTGTAGACATTGTTATTGATTTCATTGGCAAGAACTACTGGCATCAAAATGTTGAAAGTTTAGCCATCGATGGCCGAATGGTCATTTTGGCATTTATGAGCGGTAAGATCCGTTGCAGTCTCTTCTTATACTCATAAACATCTCGTGATCTTGATATATAGGCTACGAAATTGAGAAGGCCGATCTTCGACCGCTGCTTAAGAAACGCCTGAGAGTGAGTCTGACGTTGCCGCGCGTAAGAACCATACATTTATTTGTAAATTTTTGCTATAGATTGAGGCGTCATCGTTGAGAAGTAGATCCCTTGATTATCAGGGTTGTTTACGAGATGCACTTTATGAGGATGTTATTCTTGGTCATCTAGCGAAAAAGGATGGAACTCTCAAATTATTCATAGACAGGACGTTTGACTGGCATGACATTGTAAAATGTCATGAGTACTTGGAGAGTAATCAATCCATGGGCAAGATCGTTGTCCAAGTTGTATGAAGATCAATGAACTTACCGAAATAGAACTCTTGTCATAAGCCATGCTTCCATGTAAAAGACCTAGAGCGTGGAAAGAGATAAAGGAATCAGTAAAGGATATGAAACATACACGCTATGCCTGGGAAAGAGACGCACATCTGTTCGTGATGTTTCATTACAGCATTTTTACTGCCTTTAAATTTTGACGGAGTTGAACTGTTTTCTTGTTTCTTTTCGTTGTATTTCGCACTCTGTTGCATGCTATGTCCGACCCTCTCCCACTGATAACGCCCTATAATGTGAACGCTTTCACCGGGTTACCAAACTGTACAAATCCTCTTGACTGGGGACGTTACAGATATACCAATGGTTCGGCTAGCAACGCTCCTGCTCGATTTTGTATGACCATACTTAACAAAGTCATCGCCTCTCGAATATACTTTGTTGTTGCCTGCGCGAACGCTATCTTTGTGGTAGTTACGACAGCTTGTTTGGTACGAGAAGCATATCGTACTGAACCCTTTTTCACTGATACTGAACCTGCTGAATTAACCACCTCCCAACAAGACCGTCGGAAGTTGTCATTAAGTCAACGACGCAGCTCCTTAAAAAAACGAAGTGTTTACGGCACTTGTCTAGGTTCAATAGGACATTTGATATTCAGTACGGCTGTTTTCATAAACCAGGCTTTTACATCGCGCGCTACATGTAATTTTCTTCTGTGGGGCGTATTAGTTGGAGGATATACTTGGATATTCTCCTTATGTGCCCGGGTATACCGCCTTCGGCTCCTCATTCGACTCAACCAGATGAAGACACGCTTTGTCCAAATGAACAAGGTTGAACGCGCAACCTACCAAAATGATCCTCAATATCGCTGGTTCATCAAGCACAGACACGGTACTATCTCCAACCAAGTCAGTACGGCATACGTTGTTGGTTTAATTGCCCTTATTGTGGTATGCGTAGCGGGAGAGATATCTACCACTCAAGGGGCAACGAGACATTGTAAATTTCAGTGGGCAGACTATCTTCTGGCAGCGTTCAATGGCACGTTCTTTCTTATCATCGCACCTATCATTGTGTGGAGTGTGCGGGGCTACAAAGATGCTCACGGCATCAGAACAGAAATGCTAGTCGACGTAGCGATTGGTATACCATGCTTTGCCATATTCATCTTCTGGATGGTACGGTTCGATCAACCAACGGACAGTTTGGATGAGTATCTGTACCGCGTATTCTTATCGGAGAACTGGTCCGTGTTTTTCATGACGGCTTGCTATGTCATGTCAGTCGTTGTTCCACTGAGCAGTACATTAAGCGTGCATTTTTTGAGAGATCTACCAACATCGCGGCCAACTATCGATGATACGTTGGAATCCTTGCATGATCTGAACGAGCGACATCGTCGTTTGCATGAGCAGACTACAATGCATGTTGGGGACAGCACATTGGATTTTCCCCTTGAACTGACGGCGGAATCGCTAAAGAATGCCCTCGTCTATAAAGGGACCCTATTGCGTTTACGTACACTGGCAATTCAAGATTTTAGTTCAGAAAATGTACTCTTCTACGAAAACTATCTACAGTTGGTTGACAAGGTCAAGCTGCAGATCAAGCAGGCCCGCAGATTATCCGCGGAATCGAAACCAGAATCAGCTTCCACGCTGGGCTCTGCAGAAAAGGCCGAGCTGCTGACCACGCCAATAGAAGGCCCACTGCTGGACGACTTTATCGAGTTTTACCAGTCTTTCATCGCTGAGGAAGCTCCTTTGCAAGTGAACATTTCTTACAAAGCTCGCAAAGGTCTCGACGAAATCTTTCGGCCGTTGATCGGATACAAGGAAACCACGTCAACGTGGGACCCTTCACAGGCGTTTGGGATGAGTGAAGAAAACGTTAACAAATTATCCAAAGTACATCCTCAGGCAGCTACACGTGTACATCGACATGAGAAACCAGTAGCACAACAAGCGCAATTTCCCAATCGTCGAGAGACGCCCGTTGTAACGTTGGAAGTTTTTGAGGCAGCACAAAAAGAGACCTTCTGGAACATCTTTGCCAGTGTGTTCCCTAAACTTGTAGCTGACTATAAGGAAGCTGAGCGTATATCCCAAGACTTATGATTCAACTCTACAATCGAACAGAATATCCACCAAAGACTTATTTTACAATCCATGAAACCGTACCCAAATTGGTCGGTTGATATCGATCGAGAATAATAATTATTACGGGACAACATCGGACACGCCATTCCATCAACTCTAGAGAATTAATTGCAGCTAGTCAGGTTAATTACGTAATTTAAATCAACTTTATCAAACAATGCTAATTCAGAGAATAATATAAGCTACTGAAACGATCTTTAGAATTTGTTGGGTTTACTAAAGCTTCTATTCTCTTCTCATTTTTTTCTGTGCACACTGATACAGTAACGTTGCTATTAGAAGACGACCTAACCTACCCGATGGCAAGATAAGTTTATTTCATTTCTCTTTCCCAGCATATCCATAGCATATCCATAATATCGTCGAAAGATTTTACCTCCCTACTCTTAACTAACGGCTTTGCCATGATGATTCTATCCCACTACTAGTACGTGAGGTCAGCAAAAAGGAAAGTTTTTGCCTATGTATGAGTTTTAAGTTTCTTATTGCAGCAACAGCAAATCTGGCTACTTGAACATTGATCCACAAGGAACACCAGGTATTTTCAACTCAGAAACCTGCGGAAACTCTGAAAATCGCGACATTATTCAACCGAATCCAACACGAAGGAGTAAATGTGAGACTTTTACCGACACTAGGACATGGCATTTCATACTTGGTTTAAGATTACCGTCTCCATAGGCCACAATGACTCGTCGTTCGTGTGTTTGGTTTCTGGCTTGTTATTCTTGTTGTGTTCTGTCTCTCTGCTAGTTTCATTCATTTCGGGAAATGGTTACTGCTCTACTATACCTCAACAAATAAAGGATAGTACTTCAAAGCCAAAAATTCTCTAATCCGCTACTAATGGTAAGCTGGTTCCCAGCAGACTATCTTTTACTTGACAAGAAAATAGTACATCAGGAACCACAAATAGCTCAATAGGTACTGGCGAAGACCAGGCGGAACCCACGTTCTCATATTGCAGTAAGCAACGTAAGAATAAATTAAGAGGAAGATAAACTAAGAGACAGAGAGAGTAAGATGGTAAAGTAAAAGGGCAAGAGGAAAGGAAATCGAGCGAGCTATTCATTTCATTCATGTTTTGACAATTTTCTTTCGATAATCAATTTATTTACTGTAGACGTCAATATTGAGACATTGTAAAAGCTGCTTTGCCCTAAAAGGTATGTAAAAGGCCGTCATAACGCCGGCTTACCCGATGCTAAGAAAAGGACCTGCACTCATGAGCACAAGAGCAAAGCGGCAGAACGGTCTTGCGTATATTACGCCCATAAGAAGGAGGTGATATGTATTCAAAACGCCTAGAGGGCACACAGAAGCGTGCCCTGGAAATTACCAGCGGATATAGAAAATTATGGGTTGAAAATCAATAATGTTTGTAAAGTCGAGCAACTTCTAAAATTGTTCAGCGAGAGGAAATAAACCGTATAGTAATTAATAGCTCCGACATCAATAAGGCTATGCTATGCGAGTGTTGCAAGAGGGCATATTGCGCGTTCTTGACGATAGCAACAATGATTTCGGTGTGAATGGTTTGCATGTCTACGGAGCACAGTGCCCTGTACAATGCATGATCACCTAAGAAGCGGGTTCTTGCGATTATGCGTGCTGAAAAGGCAGTGATTAAACGAAAGCACTTGTTAGGAAGGCTAATTCCTCGCTTGTCCGCTCCGAAGCCTAAAGTTTTCTGTCTTTTTTTTTGTAACAAATCTGAAAGATATGGGGTATTTCATGTCTGACGCCGATAGCTGTCAACTGTTTTAACGAGTAATGGTTTGCTGTTATGAGTTATTGGATTGCTATATATTATCGTTATGAATGAAAAGAGCGCATGTCCATGCTGTCTATTGAGCTGCCGAACTGCCATCAGTTAATCAGCTACATCAATGAAGTGTCAAACTGTTTATTTAAAGACGATGATTTCTGTGGCATAACCGGCGCTGAATAGACGGTCCCGTGGTATGCACGTAAATGATGACGTGCCTGGTGCGAATTGCTGGTGCGACGGTCCCGCAGGTAAATGCGTCGATTCAGTACACGTAATCTGTCCCTTTTTCTTATTATCCTTGACGCTGCCACAAAAAGATAACACATAATGTCACGAAGATACGATTCAAGAACAACGATTTTCTCCCCTGAAGGTTAATTTCCTTTGCGGTTTCAAACCCTAAACGTGTTTTCGTACTAATGCTCGCTCCAGGTCGTTTGTACCAGGTCGAATATGCCATGGAGGCCATTTCTCATGCAGGCATTGCCTTGGGCATTCTTGCCCAGGATGGCATCGTTATTGCGGCTGAGAAAAAAGTGACATCAAAACTGCTAGAACAGACAGCTTCTTCCGAAAAGATCTACAGATTGAACGAGTAAGGCATCAATGAGCCAAAAAGACGCGGCACAACTCGCGATTCCCATGTAGCATCAATGCACAGCGTTGCTAAACCGAGATATTATTCCTTTTCATTTAGCAATGTGATCTGTGGCGTGGCAGGTATTACGGCAGATGCTAACATTCTGATCAACTGGGCTCGGGCAAGCGCACAGCGATACTTGTTTACCTATGACGAGGAAATCCCGGTAGAACAACTTGTACAACGTCTATGCGATCTGAAGCAGGGATATACGCAATATGGTGGTCTTCGTCCATTTGGCGTGTCTTTTATCTTTGCAGGCTATGATGAACATTATGGATTTCAATTGTACCATTCTGATCCTTCTGGCAACTATGGTGGATGGAAAGCAACATGTATCGGTGCCAACAATGCCACCGCCCAAAGTATTCTAAAGCAGGATCACAAAGATGAAATGACACTGGAGGAAGCGAAAGCATTAGCTGTCAAGGTTTTGAGTAAGACCATGGACAGCACCACATTGTCGAGTGAGAAATGTAAGCATAGACAGAATGTGCAGAAAGGACGAGGTTTATTCATCTGGTATTTTTAGTGGAGTTCGCGACGATCAGACTAGTTGACGGCAAGGTCAAATACGAGCTATATAACGCCGCGGAAATTGATGCGTTGTTGAAAGAGCAGAATGTGGGAGCTGCTATGGAAGAACAACAATGACTTGAATAGTTATAAAAAGAAACTTATTTTTTGTCATCGAAACCCCCCATATATAAACGGATTGCCATCATCAGGGAAAAGAGAAACAAAAAACACGGGAAGAGGACGAACAGACTAAAAAGACACTTGCGTATAATCCATGTTTATTTTTTACATTGGATTTTTGTCGCTTGCAGATTTCTTACGCATAAAACCTAAGAATCAACATACACACGTATTTTCGGTTATTCATGCAATGAAGTTATTCGTAGAAATAACTTACTTTTTGTTAATAAAATAGATCAACAGATTTACGTTGACTTTAGCCACCCCGTCCAGCACAGTCATGGTTTGGACGCCCTCGTATTGGGTCTGCAATAGCTGTTCGTAGGGAATATCGACTTGAACCGAAGAAAGACTCCAACCAGCATAGCCTCCCTCGATGGTAATGACATCCACTTGATCCATAGAGATGACCATGGAGATGCGGTCGTAATGTTTCTTAGGTATATCCTCCAGTTCGATCAAGATCCCTCTTTCATGAAGTTGTTTCGCGGTATATTTATACGATCCGAATTTTGGCACAAGTCCATGTTTCCTAAGACCTCGAAGATGGAAGTATTGCCGGGAAAACGGAAGAACCAGTTTAGCTTTTTTTCCATGCTTGGTCGCCATTGAAGTCATACAACTCGTCAAATAATCCTCGTACTGCTTGCGTTGATCCAGCAAGTACTGTTGCTTTTGTTTGAGATAATACAAGGTTATCCGTGTTCGATTAATTTCACGATCGCGATGCAATCTTCTTGCGTTCTTTCCAGTAATTTCCCTTGCAATCAAACGGACTACTTCCTCCCAATCACTGATCATCTTGCACCTCTCAAGGTGCTCTACTAACCGATGAACAATGCTTTTCAACTGACGGAACTTGATGCTATAAATAAAAGGAAATATATCAGAGAATGTCTGAGAAAACTGGCAACACAAAAAGCGAAAGTCGCTTACGGCTGGAGATCCAAGGGTGGTTCATTTTGGCCTAACTGCAAAAACCGTCGCTTTGTCTTGTTCTTGTTTTCCTTGAATTCCGTTTTCTTCAGTGCTTCCCATTCTGCTTCATGTTCCTCTGTAGACGGCGTATCAAAAATATCGGCCAGACTTTCATCCGACTGAATCTTTATCACATATACCGTCAATCGTTTCGTCTCTGTAAGAATATGCCGTAATTTCTCGTTTGCATCCAAGGGAATATTGTCACATCGATTACTCAGCGTCAAACACAGCATTGTATCAGGAAAATCAATGTCAGGATTGTAGGGTGAAGGGCCCAGTTCGTTCAGAATGTCACATAGTAGACCTCCTTCGGGTTCAATCTCTTCCAGGTTATAACTTAAGATTGAATGAAGCTGGAAAAGCTCACTAGGGGTGATATAAACTGTCGGCTTATGCGTGTTCACTTGATCTGCCCAAGCGTGCATGCCAAAGTATGACTCAGGTTCCTCAACGTTGGTTACTACAGTAAAAAATGGTTACTCAGTTCGATATTAACACTTGAAATTGAACCTACTAACATTCCATAAACCATTCTGAGAATTGCTGCCAGGCTTCGTTGCAAATAAATTCATTCAATGGCTGCAGAAAGATATCATCCTCATCGAATGTCTTGCAACTGGAGATATGATGCAGCAGTTTAGAAATCTGGATGCAGAAGCAGTGTTAGGCTGGAGCGAGGGCTATTCGTGCGTTCTTCCTTACCTCGGCGAGATTCTTTCTTTGCATCGGGTTGATGATGGCGTCAATCACATCGTACTGCTCCGGAGCTCTAGAAACCAGTACAGTTTTTAGTCTATGTTTTTCTTTGAAGTGAAACAAGACATACACAATAGCCGGATTCAGATACCGGTAATATATAAAATGACCAATGATCTTGGCAATGTTTTCTTCGGGTTCCTCTGGGAAGGCCATCTCCAATACATCACGCAGCTCACGTGCAATGACGCGAATCCCGTAAGGCATATGGTCTGTGCTATTGATAATAGAATGCAGAAAATCCTTGGTAATATCTCTCAAGTCCTGTAAATGCTCGATAAATGTTTCTCGGACGTCTTTATGAGAGAGCGCACCAGGAACAGTGATAGCATGTTCACGCGTGGATGGTCGTCCCAAGCGAGATTCTTCTTCATTGATTGTCTTGTGATAGATACTCATCGGATCAGTGTCGAGGTCCAAAACGTCGTTGCTAACCACTTGATAGACCAACGGTCGCAGTAATTTTCGGAAGAACTCTCGTTCCTTTGCCCCGCTGAAAGAGCAAGAAAAACGTCGATTACTTTCTTCGTCTCAAGCTCAACCTCTATACGTACCGGTTCGTGTGTACAACCAACTTAAGAAAAGCAAAGTTGCCTTTCATGAAATCCTGGGTGTCATTCACATACTTCATCTCCTCCACAATGCAGTGCTACGCTCATTGCCGTTACTCATCTTTTCTTTGCAGTGTTTTTCTTTTCTTTTTATTTTTTCTACCTTGCATAGGTTGAGTAACAAGTACTCCTCGCGTTCGTTTGTTGCAAATCCGAAAAGCGTCAGCACGACGGATTCAATAAATTTATGGTCCATTGCATGCTGATTGCTCAACGATAACAGCCTTGCAAGATATTTTGGTTCGGTTTGAAGTAGATAAATCATCTGTTCGTATAACTCTCGCCGATATCGACTTGATTTATCAAAGCCATTTAGGTCGAAAGGATTGACATTGGCATGGGCCAGTTCGGTCATTCGCCGTTGTTGGTCTTTCTTTGTTTTGAACGCTCCGCTCCGTTTGATGACTTCTTCAATCGTGATAGCGTTTTTTAACAGAAGTGCAATTTGAATATCCAATGCATTCACATGAATATCCAATTCATTATTTTCGCGTATATAACGGATCACTTTTTGATGCAAATCTTCTAACACTTCAAACAAAAATGAGCAGTTATCATTAAGTAATAAAAATAGACAATCAATCTTTCAGAGCGGTAGCTTACCTTGTTCGCATTCAAGATCGAACTCGCTGTCATCTAACAGATGCACAAACATTCTTACTAAGCTTGGTGTTGGGCTCCTATCAGTTACTATGCAAAAAAGAAGGTACATTATGTAAGCTCTTCTGTTCTTGTGGATCAGCAATAAAGCAATAGCGAAAAGACGTACAAAGCCGCTTGTAAGCTTGATCAAGAAGTTTGTTCCGTACAAACTGCTGGATTTTAATGACCTTGTCAAGGTTGGATATGTAATGCTCCATCTTCTTGTTATATCTATTGCAGACCAGAAACGAGCGACAGGTAGCTTGTAACTAAAAGGTTCTCGTTTGTTTTAAGAGAACATAAACTAAACACATATTTGATTATACCTTGATTGCCCACAATTCGATGTCTTTCTGCTGTCTCTTCTTACGTTGTAGTCGCTGACGAGACAACATTCCCCTTATATTGGCTTGAATCAACTCAAGTTGCCGGAAAAATAGATCAGAGGAGCGTTTCTGTTGATCCTCATGATGCTGTCTGCGTGCAAGCCATGTCCGGGCTATAGCTTGACACATAGCTAACTTCTCGCGATTTTTAGGATCAGCCCAATACCTATCAAACGCCGTTGACCTTCCTTCCGTTTCACTTTCCATCAAATATTCGCCGTCGCTTAATTCTGTCTCTGCTGGCGAACCGCTTCCTTCAGAATCAGCTTCCTCCTCTTCCTCTTCTTCGTCTTCCTCCTCTTCAATTATTAACTCAGGAGTCGTCAAAAGCATTGCAGTTGGAGAACGTAGAAATTCATTCGAAAATTCTTCAGACATTTCTTTCCGCAGAGAGGAGCCGATGGCTCTGAAATTTGGCATAGTCACGCCCGACAAGTCCAGCGTTCGTTGAGTAGCATTCAATTCTTCCTCTACATCAGCAAGTTCAAAACAAACAAAAATAAAGGTTTTTCAACAAATATGTCCATACCACTAAATTAGCTAGACAACTTACTTGTAAACTCTAGCTGCCCCAACAAATCCTTGATGTTCGGTGCCATATTACGTCTGGCCAGCAAGTGACTAGATTACAATAAAAGCAAAGAAACAAACAAAAAAGAAGTAAGCGTTAGAGGACCAAATTCTAATCTAAGGAAAGATTAACCTAAGTGCATGTATACAATAGATGACTTTTGGGATATTTTTTTTGTCGTAAAGATCTGTCAACTCAAACCAAAAGATCTGAGGTAGCCGAACGGTCTGCAATGCACGGAAAAAGTAATTGATATTATCCGAATGCCGGAATTGAAGTTTCGTGTCCTAAATACAGAACCATGATGAAGTTGGGAAAACTAGTTACATAATGGGATAATTTACGTAAAATATCTTTCGGACCACTCCAGGCGCAAAATACTTTGCGAGTTTGGCCAGAATGATACCATTCCGCATGCTTTCCTCTAACTGGATAATCGGTTCAAGTTCCTCTTGCAAACAATTCTCTATCCATCTAATCGATATGTTTAGAGATACGGAAATCCTAGCTTGAGAACTAGACTGTTACTCTTTTGCTTCTCCGATATGGCAAAGGTACTCATATGCTAGAAGATTGTTGCGTTGCTTATCCATCCACTGACTAGGTGCAATGCTCTCATCTTTCTGTAGGCGAATACGACCTAGCAAGCGCGAGGAATTAAGATTGTTTGCTGCTACCTCAGTAAACAAGCTAACCTTGCATTCCTTTATTAAAGTATTATTAATGCTTAGTCGTGAATTGCCTTATAAATACCAATAACGTCCTCTGCATCCTCAGTGATGGTAGGGATATGAAGATTTGAAAGGTCTTTCTTGCCAGCGATAATAGACAATCTTTTCAATGGTGTCAACTGCGCCATTTTGGTGGAATACCGAAAACAAAAAGGGGAAAACGACGTGAATAGAACTCTTTTAATGTCATCCGCCACAATGCATTCCAGATCAAAACAAACTTATTTCTGACGACAATAATCGCAGAGCTGGAATATTCTGTTTGCCTTATTTATCCATTTTGTAGCATCATTCTGTTTCCCTAGAAAAAGGAGGGAAAACGAAGAAAACAGAAAGAAAACCTTTTACAGAAGATGGAACAAAGGAAGAAAGATAAAGAAGACTAGTTGTAAAGCCAAACATGTTTTATTGGGAGTTCTGCTCCTATACACTATTTCTGGAAATACTTGTCGCATCAAAAAGGAAACGGCGTCGCAAAAAAAAAGAAAGGGAAAATGAGGAGAGAACATATGAGAATATCGGAAATCAAGCAGTAAACATGGCCAATGCCCAAAAAAGAAAAGGAGATATATTAGAACGTTTTTCTCGGTGTTGCCACACATGATAACGGCGGGGTGCCCGCCCCACAAGTCAAGACATGGGGATTGTACAAAGAGAATATTGGAAGAATATGTTTATATGCTATATTGACTAGCAATTCGAAGAGTAACACGGTAGGGCGACCCAGGTAGCGGCCAAAGCATCCCGACCAAATGACGTATTTTATCGTTGGTACACCCGGCACTTAGTATGGGTACAACACGAAGCTTTATTTTGCTACATTAGTTTTTGCATTATCACACGCTGTTTTGGCTCCTCTTCCAAGTAAAAAAAAAAGTATATATATGCGTCATTAGTAATGAGTTATGCGAGATGTATATCTCGCTTACGTCAACTTAATCTTCCAATAAACATCAGGTTCATCCGAATAGCTTAAAAAACCGTTTCTGGTTAGTAAATGCGAACGATATGCTCAATCTTCTTTTAGTTGCGCCCGAAGAGTAATCTTATGTATGAATAATCAAATGCAGTACACGTTGGGGAGGTTCGTGAAGAACGGAGCCAAAGAGTCAAAAAAGAAGTTGTCCTTTCCGTTTAAAATAGTTCCGACGACTGAAACCAAAGATGACAGTAGTTCATAGGAAATAAATGGCTATGTAACCAATGACAACACCGTACAATAAGACAAAGAAAGCTTTTACACGAATCAATAGTTTATACTATAGTAGATATGCAGAAAAAAGACAAAAGACAACATCGCCTTCTATATAAGTGACTTTGGTATATGGAAAGAAGACAACATCTTCCAATCAAAACTAACGGTACGTCCTTACACATAACGC
>JNDP01000951.1:0-53906 GCA_000696975.1 Apophysomyces trapeziformis B9324
AGGGAAGCATAATCATGGAACCTACGAAGGAAAGCATATTCCTAAGCAAGCAATAGCTGAATTTGAACATCGCGTCCTGGCTAACCCAGGACAGCCACCGAAGGTTTTGCAATCTGGCATGGATAAGCACAACCCAGGCGTTTTTTATAAGCCTGTTCAATTCATCCATCCAAAATTTATGAATATCGACCGATTGACAAAGGAACGCCAGAAAATCCTTGATGCATATGGAATATCTGTGCAGCAGGACAGGAAATGTACATGGAGTTTCTTGTTGTCATTGCAGGATGAATTCCCCTGATACTTCGTATCCTTCAATCTTCTGATCGATCAATTCTGTATTACATACAGATCTCCAATTATTCAACAGCTCGTAATGTTAGACAACTACCCGATTATAACTGACGTTACCTATGATGCTGTGGAAGCCGGTTTTTACCTGTGTTCGACGCGTATATTTCTGGAACCATTGGCCAGACACGCCGTAATTTTCCAAGGTATATTGAGAGGCTTAAGTAACGATGACTATAAGAACTATTTCATTTCTTTTATGGAAACATATGGAATGACAGATTTGGCTGACGATGATTTTGTCGGCATGCTTGTTGACTTTTCTGCGGCGCAACGAAATGGCTTCATTTTAGCTATAGACGAGGTTAAGGGAGAAAAGAACGGCGCAAAGTATCTACGAGGCTGCCGATTCCGTTACAAACAGTCGGTACAGCGTATCAAGAAAAATCGTGCGTTCGTTCCAGAAGAGAGCGAAAATGTTTTTGAAAGATTAGCGATGGACATGATGATTAGAAAGCATGAAAATGAGTATGCTGAAGCCAAAGACATTATTCTAAAGCAATTCCCGAAATTAAGAGCTTGGGTAGCATGGTGGGCGGCTCCAACTGTCAGTACCACGATATTTTTATCTCAACAGAGCACTATGAATGCCGCCTTAAGTAATTCAGTCTATACGACAACTAATGCAATGGAAGCAGCGCATGCAGATATTTACCGCCAGATGCCGAAGAAGCAGTCACTTCCGATAGCAATCAAGCAGCTCTTGCGCTACATGGCTACTGAAGAAGAGCGCATAACTGCATATATGGAAGGGTTCGGTACTCGATACGACCGTATTCAAGAAAGATCACCAAGCATAAGTCTGACGGTCGCGCTCCAGACACAACAACTGCGCTTATTCCCAAGAAAAGACACAGAGAAGGTAATAAAACAATATCAGGTATGCATGATTAACTACAATATGGCCAAGCCTAATTGTTATACAATAGATCAATTGGAGGCAAAAGCAGCCAGAAAACACAAACAGGATATGCAAGAAGTTTAAAAAAGGTAATTACAACAGTCAGAATTTAAGTATAATATCTCTTACAAGCTTAGTTGTTTCATTGTCAATCTATTCTAGAAAAATGTAGATTGGAGGAAGTACAGAAAGAAGAGGAGGAAGAGAAACAAAAAAGGAATGGAGATGATATCAAGCAGAGTCCAAAGAGCAGCAGGTTTATCCGAACTAAACGTTCAACATAAACGCCAAAAAAAATTGAAGCAGAAAGAAGAGCCAAGCAAAGGGCAACCGTGCAAGCTGCTGTTGAAGAAAGGTTAATATACAACTCAGTTAATGATGTTAGCTTTTTAGAAATAGGGAATGGTACTGATATGACCCGTTTGCAGTTCCACAGCATATATTCAAGATAACAAGGCCCCTCATAAGGGCAGCGAACAGTGGATAGTGGAGTCAGGTATACCAGAAGCTAACATTACTTTCCATCCTATTGTCATAATAACCCCATATTTATCATAGAAGGCGTACACGAATTATTGCATATACCGACCAGACGGTCAATATCCTCTCGCATAAATATAGAAGCTATGGCAGAAGTCGTTCCGGATGAAGAAAGCGCAATTGAGAAGTTCGCCAACTTTGAAAAAACGGAAGAATACCCTCTAAAGATCAAGAGAAACGAATTTAACTCCTGCTATATCGATTCCATCTTCCAACTGCTTATGAGGGTTGTACTACCAGTTTTTGAACTACCCGAAGAATTGAACGCCAATGCTTTTAGCAAGGATCATCTCATGTACACTCTACACAATTCGGCAAGCTCATGGAATTTTGTTGAGGGTATTGAAGTGGCCAGAGAACACGTATGGAATCGCGCTACATCATACGGTTTCCAAAAGGGCGAATTTAATGATCCCTTAAAGGCTTACATTATCTGTTCGACAAATCCAATAATGAGTTGACGGTCCCTGTTCTAAAACACTTTGCATTTGCAACGCGAAGAGTGGTGAATAAGATCACTTTACCTAAAGGACCCGGATCCACTTGGGACGCCGAGGAGACAGTTCCTGCAGAGGTTCCTGAAGCAGTATATCGACATCCGTTAATATATCTGACAGAAGACCTCATCAGGGAAAATGAGCTTGATTGCCCAAGAACTGCAAACGCGGATTGGAGCACAGCTCTTACTGTCTTTCTTACAGAACCTGTCATTGAAGCGCATGAGCGTTATAGCGGGCTGTTAGGGCAGCAAAAGATTGTGCACTATCCTGATGCGCTTTTCCTAGTCGATCCTTCGATAAGCTCGAGTATTCGAAGAACCAAACAAGAGTCGGACACTTCGTTCCAAATATTCTACCCTAAAACAATAACTGTGCAACAAAAGGTATACCGCATAGCTGGCCGACTCGTTTCGAGTAAAGCTGCAGGACAACATTTCTGGTGTATCTGTTCCATAGATGGCCAGGTCATGAAGGTTGACAACATGATGCCTGAAGCTAGATATTTGAAGCAGAATCTTCATGGCAAGATAAGAAACACTGTGCTTGTTGTGTACCATCTGATAGATGAAGAAGAGCAGTGGAACATAACTTTGGACAAGTGGTATAACAGGAAAGATCGCCATACGATCTTAAAGAGATATGCAAAAAGAGTAGAGCGTCTCCTCAATAATTAAATCCCGTTGCGATTTCTACTTTGAAGCATGAATATGTATTGGAAAAGCAATATAGATACATCGGAAGTACACCCCAAGTAAACCTTTCTTTTTTGTTCACTCGCTGATAACATATGTATTGCAGTTCTTGTTGGAAGGTATACATCTATGTTGAAGGGTAGCGAACATACACCTGAAGTAGCCTGAAGTACACCCAAGTACACAAAAGTTCCAAAAAAGAAATACACCTCCAAGTGTGGCTAAGTACACCAAAATTTACGAAGTGACTATAGAAATAGTACAGGAAAGTAGGAAACTGACCGTGCGCAACGGCGAGGTCTCGGACATTGACGTCATGTGTGCGGCATGTCTGGTTATCTGTAGTACTACTAAATATAGTAGTACTACAGGTAGGTACTACAGGTTTAGGTGACATCCAACGGACATGAATGTCAAAATGTAGTCGTGAAATAGCAAAATATTGTGTAAAGTACAGGAGTGTCAATAATGACCAGCCAACTGGTCGTCCCCGAAACTCAGAAGGATAGTTGGACAACCCGCTAGATACAGACCTTAGCCGGGGAATGAAACAAAAAGATTCTGACTGTTACACGGCAAGATAGATACGAGATCCTTAACGGAACATTATGTGTTAGGTCCATCTGTCTGTCTTATTCCTTTCCACCCGTCTGGCTTCACTTCTATCTCTCCCCACATCTCATTTTGTCTCTATTTTTATTGTCTATATAAGCTTTAATTATGAAGGCAAAAAAAAAAATCGTCTACTCTTTGCATCCTTTTTTTCTACTTGCCGTTATAGCAAACCCCATTTTCATCTTCTAAAACTCTCTTTTGGTGAATTATATCAACATTACCCAATGTCGAGCGTTCTATCCCGTATCATCTACATGCTGGAGATACAGCAGTATCAGTTAACGTCGTTACTTACGGAGTTGAAGCAGCGTGCTTTTGATATGAATACAAGCAACAACAATGATTATACAGACCTCATTGCGAGCCAAACATTGTCTGTGCATCACGCCTACCCAGGATTAGGGCAAGACAACCTAAGTTCCAATCTAAATGATCTCCTCCTGCCTGAACTTCCAAGCAACAGCAGCCATGCTCTCCAAATCCAAGGTATCGGGCCTATGCTTGAAACACCGACGGAAAGTTCATCGACTATTTCACGACCCAGGAGCAGTTTGCATGGTAGGATTTCATTCCACGTGGCACGAGCTGGGTACTCATTCAATGCATGTAGGCCCTACAGATAACAACAGCCCCTTGGTTGATACAAGTGCTGTGCAAAGTCAACATGGAGGTCGCATACAGCTTGGTGGAACACTTCGAAGGAGCTCTCGTCAACGTATCCGGTACACAGAACGACACGTCCATGGCTGTGATTGTTGTGGCAAGTTCTTCACTCGTCGAGATTCCAAAAAGCGCCATGTCAGGACCATTCATGGCATTTAGTGATTATCGTGTCTAGTGTTTTGCTATGCAACCCATTGCTTTTTATTTATTGGTCAGGTGCCTGATTTATATGCTTCCTTCTCCAGCTATGTCTTTGTGTTTTCTCCCAATCTATGTCCTTTCTTTTCTCTATTCACCTCTCTTCCAAGCTATGTCATTTTTTTCTTTTCCCTTTAATCATTTCTTCCCACAAAGGCAAACCCGTTGTATACGTTTTTCTTTTCGCGGTTTTTAAGCAACTACTTTTACTTCCTGCAGATTTTATTTACAATTCCCATTTTTTATGTTCCAGATATTATCAGCACGCGGCGTTTCTGCTTGGATATGTGTTACCCTATACCACAGCATTTCTTTTTCCAAGCATTTTCTTCATTATAAACCTCCAATAACAAACAATAAACCTTACAAGAAGAATGCACTACACATTAGCTCCTAGGAAGTTTCCTCCCTCGGCCAGTTCGGAGGCATGCTGCTTTTTCGATAAGCTTCTTCAGTTTCTGGAGCGACTATCTTGCTCAAGCTTCTTTCTACAGGAAGCAAAAAAAAAAAAAAAAAAGGCCTGAACTCGTTCTCGGGATCTCTGATCCTTTTCAAGCATGTATCAGATCAATTCAGCGCCTTCTTTTTTGTACTGCCCCTGTCATACTAAGTTGCAGCTCATAGAAAATTGGGTAAAATGACCTAACTTTCATTTTCCGAACTACATGACAGGAGAAAAAGTAGCTCCTCGTTTCTTTCATTCATTCTGCTAGACCCAAATTTCCTTCCATGGCTTGAGGACGTCTACCTATACTGTAAAGCACACTTGCCGGAAGCAACGAGCTCGTGGACTTGCGCTTATATCCATTATATACAACATCTTGATCTACTCAAGAAGACGTAACCTGAGTTGAGCGCTTTTGAACATACACGTGGCATGGCGTCTATACCTTATTTCGGTTGCTTTACTGTATGATCATCGATAACCAAGCATAGAGAAAAGTGGAAAAAAAAAAAAGGCAAATTAAGCCGGCACAGTTTTTTATATAAAAAGACAAGGAAAAAAGGTTCAACAAAGCTAATACAAAATCAAACAATAAAAGAAAAATCAAGAACATATGGAGAATGCTTTTTTTTTTTTTCGGTCTTTTTATCGACGCCCATTCGTATTGCGATGATAGAATGAAGAAGAAGATCTATTATTTCCATATCGACCATTTCCTCCACTTCCGCCTCCATAACCATTGTTTCGGTAACCATAACCACCACCACCACCTGGACGTCCTGCTGCGCCTCCTCCATAAGCGCGCGGGTGTTCAGCTAAAGCAGGGAGTTGGTTGGGTATCTCAAGTGTGACCTCTGGTTTATCGATCCAGGCCACGCCCGCCAGATAAATCACGTTCTCTTTGTTCTCTATCTTGTCCGAAACAATGTCGACCACCACGCCCATCCTATCGCGTGTTAACCGCCAGCTTGTGCAATCGGCAAGGTCTAATGTCGGAAACGCATTGGCTAATATCGACCGAACATAACCTGGGCTCTGGACGGTGTAGGCCAACTTGAAGTACAACGTCGTGTGTCCTTCCATCGAGCTCAGCAGCGAACGGCTCGGCACGCCCTGATGGTATCCTGTCATGAAGGCCAGGGCAGAGGCCACGGCCTCTTCTGCGCCATGCTTTTCGATCAGTCGTCGTGCCGAGTCCAAAAAGAAGGGCAACACCTCTGGTTTGACCAAATCAATCGATCGGAAAGCGTCTTCCGTCGTGGCTTTGATCACATCTTCTGCACGTGGAGCGGACATGGTTTCGAACTGGACACCCGTGCGCCTGGAAATCGTCTGCAGAATGCCTTCTTCATTGGGTTTGTAAAAGGTAACGCAAACACCCGATCGTCCTGCACGCCCTGTACGACCGGATCGATGGACATAACTCTCTGTGTCCTTGGGAGGCTGACAATTGATCACCAAATCGACCTGAGGAATGTCCAGACCACGCGCAAGCACATCCGTACAAACAATACATCGGTATTTCCCTTCCCGAAAAGCCTTCATCGTCGCCTCGCGGGACTGCTGGGCAATATCGCCATGCAAAACTGCTGCATCCTGTTTAATTCGCTCGTGTGTGCTGAGTTCGTTCGCGTCCGCTTTCGTCGCGCAAAAGATGACCGTCAAACCACGCTTGCCATAAACGTTCACCACATCCCCAATAACACTGGCCCGTGCTGTGATCGAACTGGGCATAGCAATATGGCGGATATTTTGATTCGTTCGATTCTTTGCATCACCAATCAAATCAATACGTCGGTAATCTTGCTTGACAAAGCGTTTGATTGTTTCCATCACCGATTCGGGCACTGTGGCAGAAAAGAGTAACATCTGGTAATCCCTGCTGGTCTTTTGCTCCTTGACAAACTCAAGCACACGGAACATATCTTCTTCAAAACCACGCGCATCTAACCTGAAACAGCAAGCAAAAAAAGAAAAAAAATTAGAGCCATTCCATGTACGAGATAGCAATCAATAAAGAAAAAAAGTTTATATTACTTACATTTCGTCGGCCTCATCCAGGATAATATAACGTAAATTACCCAATCTCAATTGGCCTCCTTTAATATGATCTAGCACGCGACCAGGCGTGCCTACGATCACATCCACACCACTTCTCAGTACATTGGTTTGTTCGGGGTAAGGAACACCGCCGTAGACAGCCAAGGACTTTAACCGATTGCCCGAAATAGACTCAAAGTCGCCACACACCTGTTTTGCCAGATCGCGCGTGGGGCATAATACCAAGACACGTGGCGCACGTCCATATACGTCGCTCGAAGCTTTCTCAAGCGAAAGCTTCTCGATCACAGGAAGACTAAAGGCTAACGTCTTTCCTGTACCTGTACGGGCACGTGCTAATACATCCTCGCCATCGTAAATAGCATCAAACGTGGCAGCCTGAATTTCGAACAAAGACGTGATGCCACGCTTAGCCAAGCAGTCAATGGTTCCTTGGGAGATACGGAAACTGGACAGTCGTAGCTCTTTGGGAATCTCTGCATCCGTTACCACTTCGGCATCCACGACCACTGCTGCTTCTGCTTCCTCCGCTTCCTCCTCCAACTTTCGCCTTTTTGCCTGACGTTCCTCATCTTCTTCTGGAGATGCCTCCTTCGTAACCGTATCTTCACGGCAATTCATTTTCTTATTTTCTTCTACACTTGCATCTCTTTCTCGTTTTCTGTATTCATGAGTTTCCCGTCTTCCTGGTCGATCAAAATCCCTTTCCAGTCCATCGCGACGATATTCCTTGCTTGCTCCTCTTGATTCTCTTTCAGACTGGTTAGGTTCTTTTTCAGTTCGTCCTATCAACTCGGCTTCAGAAGGGCGCGGCTCCCTTTCTGTTCGTCGAACGGATCCTCTTTCCGATGGAGCAGCGTCTCTTTCTGACCGTCTATCCCGTTCCCTTTCTGAGCGATTTAGGTCCCTTTCCGGTCCTCTCACTGGAACCCTTTCAGATGGACGAAGATCTCTTTCTGGCCGTCTCGTTGATTCTCTTTCGGAACGACCATGGTCTCTTCCCGTGTCTCTCATTGATTTCTCTTCCGAGTCATTGGTGGTTCTTTCGGTTCGTCTCACATCATCCCTTTCCGGCCGATTCGCTTCGCTTTCTGTTCTTCTCGGCTCTGTCTCTGATCGACTCGGCTCTCTTCTCGATCGTCGATCTGTTTCTGTCTCTGATCGGTTTGTTGCGCCGGTTTCGGGTCGCCTCGATTCCCTCTCTCTGCGGTTGGTTTCTCTCTCGTCTCTTCGATCTGTACGCCGATGTTGATAGGGTTCCTCTTCATAAGAAGCACGATGTGCCTGACGCCTCTCCAAAGACCTCTCTCTCTGCTCCTTGGCGTCCCCGCGCCTTTCTGACCGCTGGTTACTGCTACTACTTTGGTATCCTCGACGATCCGAATTGGAGGCCGGCACGGGTGCATCCGCCTCTGCTGTTGCTCTTCTTCGTTTTTCTCCGTGAAGGAATTCTCTTTCTTCTTCTTCTTCTTCTCCTCCTCCCCTTCCCCATGCCGCTCTTTCCGGTGATGCCTGTCGTCGTGATGATGATGATGGTGGTGGTGGTGATGGTTGTTTATCTCTTCTATTGTTATCCATGCGGTCATGACCCCTTTCACTGTTCCTCCTCCATTCCACACTGCGGTCTTCCCGCCTTCTGATTTGGCTATTATCACTTCGTTCTCGGTTATCTCTGTCGTCTCGTCGACCGAGATCTCTGTTCTCTCCCTGAACCTTGCGGTCTGTCCATTCCCTGGTATCACGTCTTTCGGATCGAGTGACACGTCTTTCATCTCTTCTCATGTCCGATCGACGATCGTCATTGCGATATTTATCCCGTCTGTCTGAAAGACCTGGCATGAACAAAAGCTTTGTTTAGGAAAAACAAGGTCTATACCAGACTTTCTTTTCCTTTTTTTTTTTCATGATTGCCCATGCAAGTGCCAGTTTGGAGAAACAGTTTAACTTACCATTATAATCCCTCATGCGATAATGGCTCGTCATGACGTGTATTGTAGCACCAGAGGTTGTAGACTGACAGGAACTGTGAAGGGCTCAAAGAAGCGGTCGGACGCCAAAACTTTGGACCTGGAACTTTTTTTTTTCTTCTTTGATTTTTCTAACCAATGAAAACTCAGATTTGGATGATGACAGAGTAAAATGCCAAAAGTTGAACATCTTTTAGTAAAGGAATTCTTGTTTTATGAAGTAAAAGTCATGTTCTCAATAAGGAGACCATAGAGAGTCGTGATTTTTAAGTTGCAGGTTGGCAAAAAAGCTTACACATCATGGGGTTGTAGTTAGAAGGTGTTTTGGGTTGCATTTTGAATTACACAAAGGTACAACTGCGTTTATCTATATTATGCTTTTTTTTTTTTTTGATGGTTCAATTTAGCAAACATTCTACCTCTCACACACACACACTCATTTTGAAGGACTTTTGCCCACCAGAAGACAACAGGACAACTCCTAGCGGACATTTTTTTTTCGTTATCTTTGAAATATAAGCTGAACTTGTATCGTCCAGCCAATGAGAGGCCAATAGATGCTGACTCGATCCCTTTTATATAAGTTTATTCGGTTTGCTGGGTCACTACTTCTCTCTTGTCTCTTTTTTTTTTCCCACCCTTTGTTGAATCCCTTTTCTTCCCCACACCCATACACACGCAGACCTTGTTCCCTTTTTGTTTACTTGCAAAGCCATGATCGAAACGATTGCCAGCCAGAAAGGCTATGACATAACCTCACCTCAACTTGCCGAAGAATTAGATAAGCAAGATACACTTGCGAAATTCAGAGACGAGTTTTCGATTCCCACCCTCCGAAGCATCTTGGGAGAAAATGATCAAGGTATAAATTATTAAAGAAAGAGCAGAAAACAAAAAAGCACCCCATTCATTTTTTTTTTAGTAAAGGGTTCGGATTTGGATCAACCGTGCGTTTATTTATGCGGCAATTCCCTTGGACTCATGCCAAAAAGATCCCGTGAATTGGTCCTTCAAGAATTGGACGTATGGGCCACTCGGTAAGCCCGAAAAAAAATTCATGCGATTGCATGCATTGCATGGATGAATGAAATGGGACTTAAACAATAGGTGAAATATCATTCTAGGGGTGTGGAAGGTCATTGGGATCATCCTTATAGACGTCCATGGGTGACCATTGATGAAGTTGTCAAAGAACCTCTTGCTCATCTCGTTGGTAAAAAAAAAACGAAGAGATTTTTTTTTTTTTATTTTTTGGTCTTAATACTTGTTTAACATTTCAGGTGCCAAACCCCTCGAAGTGACGGCCATGAATACATTGACTTCCAATCTTCATAGTATGCTGGTGACATTCTATCGTCCTACCAAGGAACGATTCAAGATCTTGATTGAACAGAAAGCCTTCCCTTCAGACCATGTAAGAGAGATCAAACTTTGGTGGGGGGAGAGAGAGGAAAGGGGGGAGGGACCTTTTTCGTTTTCCCATTTTTCTCACGCTTTTCATATTTTTTTTTTTAAGTACGCTGTGTCCTCTCATATCCAGTCACGCGGCATAGACCCTTCTGTCGGTCTTCTCACGGTGGCTCCCCGACCAGGGGAACATACATTGCGTACAGAGGACATTATTGCCACCATCCGAGAAGATAAGGAGATTGCTGTGGTTTTATTGAGTGGTGTACAGTATTATACCGGTCAATATTTTGAAATAGAAAAGATCACCAAAGCAGGTCATGAAGCGGTAAGGAAAACAGATAGGGAGGAAACATCATGAGCAGAGAACAAGCTATTGATTTTTTATGGAAGGGATGTATTGTTGGATGGGATTTGGCCCATGCGGTAGGCAATGTTCCTTTACAGTTGCATGATTGGGATGTGGACTTTGCCTGCTGGTGTTCGTATAAGTACCTGAACTCTGGTGCAGGAGGCATTGCTGGTCTATTTATCCATGAAAAATATGCCAAGGACTTTGATAAGCCAAGGTAAAAAAGAAAAGGAGGAAAGGCATGGACAAGTTGGATAGCTTTGAACTCACTCACTCATGCTATCCTGTTTAGATTGGCCGGTTGGTGGGGAAATGACAAGTCGAACCGTTTTGAGATGTTACCTGGTAAGGGAAATAAGAGCAAAATAAAGTTCCATGTAGGAATGGACCTGTCGGCTTTTCGGTGAGCTGAGTAGAGTAACCCTGTTTTGCCTTTTTGAGAATAGAGTTTCAACCTAGTGAAGGTGCATCCGGTTTCCAAGTCAGCAATCCGAGTATGTTAGCCACCACGTCTTTATTGGGCTCTCTTCAGGTGTTTGAAGAAGCTGGTTTTGAGAACCTCAGGAAAAAGTCCGTCTTACTGACGGGTTATATGGAGAAGTTACTCCTGACCGTACTGAAGGATCATCATCAGGCCGGTCACTTCCGAATTCTCACGCCCAAGGAGACCGACCAGCGGGGCTGTCAGTTGTCACTCGAGTTTCCGGAGCGAATGATGGATGTCTTTGATCAACTTCATGCAAGAGGAGTCATCTGTGATGAACGAAAGCCGACAGTTATCCGTGTTGCCGGTGCCCCCTTGTACAATAGTTTTACAGATATTCGTAAATTTGTATTCCACCTTAAAGATATCATGGATAATCTCTACTAGATCCACTTATAGAAAAGAAATCATATACTTCTGTTCATGATAGAAAAAGAAAAATAAAGAGAAAGGCGCAATAGTGTATACTTTGTCTCCAACTTATTTTGCTGTTACTAATTTTTTTTTTTACTTTATTATTATTGCGCAAGGGATTGAGGGAAAAAAGAAAAGGGGGGATGAGATAGAGAAAAAAAAAATTTCGGGCAGTTCTACGGTATGTAACAATGGGGGAAAAGATTCATACTTATTAAGATGGAGAATTTTTTTAGTTTTAAAAAATTATAATGGAGGATTAGAAGAAAAAAAAGAGAGGGGAGGACAAAAGAAGTACAAAGCTATGGCATAAAGAAACAAAAAAAAAAGATAAAAATGGGGAAGATTGTATTTTCATAAAATTTTCGTACTTTTTCTTTTCTTTTTCATTGATTAGCATGGATAACTCGATCACCATCGCGTGGGTGATTGTCTGTGTAGGACAGATAATATTGTGGGTACGGAAGGTTCCGGGGCTCTTGTTTAATGATATCCGGCGGATGCTGCGCATACGATGGAAGATGATGAATCGAAGGAAGTCTCAGATCGCTTGTATGGCTATCATTACTGCTACTACTTGTGGTTGTAGAAGGGGGCTGTGCCAGTAGTGGCAAGGAAGAAGAGGGAGAAGAAGAAGAAGAAGCGGGTGGTTGTTGCTGTGGTACCGAGGACGACGTGGAGGACGTGAGCGGCGGCGGTAATGGTGAGGGTGGTGAAACAGGAGATGATGATAATGATTTGTTCTGATTGAGAAAGTTATTCACGGCGACCGGGTCGAGATCCGCTGCGGTGATATGGGACTGTAAGATCTTTCGAAGCATATCTTCAATGGCTTTGAGACGCTCTTCAATAGCCTCCAGGGCTTGTTTGTTATGAGCATTTCGTTTGTCGTCTGTGTTGGAAGAGGAGGACGGGTAGACACAAGGAACAGCTGACTTTACGCAGTTTCGACAAGGGTGTTCTCCATTACATTTCGTTTTCTTGCGACGACATTCACCGCAAGCACTGACGATCTTGGCGCGTTTCCTTCGAGTCTCAGGTGTATGGTCGTCGGCAGGCATGAAAAAGGAAAGTAAAGAAAAAAAAAGTCGAAGAGAGAAGAGTCAAAGTGAAAAAGTAAAAGGAACACAGACAGAGAGAGAGAGAGAGACAGGGAAAAGAGAAAGAGAAACAGACACACACAGAGACACTGAAAAAAAAGAGTGCACACGGAGAGTGGGGGAGGACGGGCGGTGGGTGATGGAATAAGGGTAACAAAAAAATAATAAAAAGGGTAGGGGTAACAAAAAAGGAAATAATGGTGCTGATTGGACGGATCGGCCGGAAGCAAAAAGAAAGACAGAGAAAAAAAGGGGGGAGAGAGAAAAGGCAAAGAGGGACCGATAGACCGAACAAAAAAAGAAGATAGAGATAGAGAGAGAGAGAAAGAAAGAAAGAAAGAAGGAAAGAGAGACTATGCGCTTCTTTCGCTCCAATCAAAATTATGTCTCTTTTTTCTCTTTCCTCTTTCTTTTGTTTGTCTTCAGCCCTTTTACCAGAAAAGAAAACAAGGTTTTTTTTTGGGGTATCTAAGCGCACAAGCCACTCCGCAGGAGTTGGTAAAGATCTGCATAGGTTTGTATACCGGTCTCAATCATGACTCTTCCAGAACCCAGTGTAGCATGCCATTGAAGTGTACGCCGGTCGATGTCAGGTTCTTCCGGTATTTCATAGGATGTATTATGCTGTTCTTTACGTGCTTCGTATTCTAACCGTATCCGCCACAGTAATCGATAGAACTCCAGGGTCTCATCCGATTCGGCGCCGGCTTCTTCCTTGACATCGGGTAGATTATCCAAAGTGGTCGCATTGAAATAATCATCAATATGTTGTTGCATCTTATCCAGTTCCTGACGCAGTTCGACAACTTTGTCTGCAAGGGATTGTTGGTATTCTTCATAAGTCAAATACAGACAGTTGGCTCCAAAGTCAAGACAACGACTGCAAGATGGAAAGGCATTGTCACATTTCTTTTTGAGTTCTCTGCATCGCATACCTGAATATAAAAAGAAATAAATTGAATTATTATTATTACTTCATCCTTATAAATGGATATATTAACTCTTTTTTTTTTCTTATTATGTATTTACATGCTGTTGCATTTCTTGTTCTTCGTTTCTTATATCGTTGAGGTACAGTGACGTGATTTGTGAGAGTGACCATGATGCAAGGGACGTAATGTTTTCCAAGAGTAAAAAAAAAGTATAAAAGTATAAAAGAGAATAAGAAAAGAAAAAGAGGGAGAGAGAGTATTTGTGAGATTTTATCTTTTTTTTTAAAAGATTTGATAAATGTTCAATCAAAGGAAGAGAAAAAAAAAAGAAGAGAAAGAAAGAAAGAGAGAGAGAGAGAAAGATAAATATAAAGAAACAAAGTGTAAATGTTGGGTTTATAGATGTTAAGAATCCAATAAGTTACTCAACAATAAAAATAGCCAATGGAAAATATATAAAAAAAAGACAGAAATTAAAAACAAACTTGCATACCATTGACATTGAAAAGTGTTATTTAGCATCATTATGTTTAAAAGAAGTGTTGGTTATTCACCATTTATGATCTGCCTCGTGTTTTTCTAGCCAGTCATGAATTCCTGCTATTTGTGGAAAGGCAGGGACAAGGAGCGGGATGAACGGAGTTAAGATAGAACTGCATCGGGCCCTCACCTTAATAAGACGTTGCATTCCCATTTTGCTTGGATAGAAAGCTCTTATTCAAGCCACATTGGACCATCCATAAATGGTAGCGAGATCCCATTGTTACCATTCCTCCATTTTCACTGGTTCGAAAATACAGTTTCCCATTGTATCACAAACGAACCTTAACATCACGCCATTCCTAACAAACCCTATCGTTCTTTTAAATCTCCTCTTCCTGCAAGAAGTTAATGTTGCTCAGCAGCTTATGAAAAAAAAAAAGCTTTTTTTTTTCTTGTTTAAAGACAATTCTGTTTCTGCATCGGGGTTTCATCTTATTTCAACTCTCTCTCTCTCTCTTTGTGTTCCTTATTTCCTTAGACAATTCTTTTTTCTGAATTCAAAAGAGAAAAAAGGAAAGTTCATGTTGGACAAGCTCTGGGAGAAAGAGATCTCTCATCTCTTTCTCTCTCTCTCTGTGTTCCCCCCAAACCTCCCGATCAAGCAAAAGGGATGAGATCGAATGCAGGGACTTTTTAAGATCGCCGAAACAAAAAAAAATAACCCTAATACCACATAGATAGCGAGAGAGGGTCCTATAAATGGGGTTAAGGAATCTGCCGACTACAGTTCCGGTAAAAGAAGTTACACTATCCATATAAACCTTCTTTTTTTTTTCGAAAGGGTTTTAGTTACCATATCTTCTTTTTTTTTTGGACTTCCGTTTGGTTCTAATGTGGGGTTTTTTTGGAGCTTTTCTTTGTTTTCTCTCAATACGCACACCACTTTAACTACCGACGTTACATTTTTTCGTAGCGAGAACTTGAACAAAAACTAATTAAAGAAACGTGTCGATCTATCTGTGGGGCGGAGAAAAAACTGCGCGCTGCTTAGAAAAGAAAAAGCCGAATAGGGAAGATACCCAATCTCTCTCTTATATTGGCTGACCATGAATTACCACTGGGAACATTAAAACAATGACGTCAAATAGTAACTATCAAACTTTTCATGCATCTTATTCTTCAACTCTTTTTTTTTTCCCTGCTATCTTTTGATTGATGCAGCACAAAACATGCTCTGAAGCTAATTTTACCGATCGTCTATAAAAAAAAGTTTTCGGTTCGGTTTTGGTAAGTACTCGCAGGCTGTAAGCATTACCGCGGGCCAGAAAGGGCGTTTTTTTTTTTTAGATCTCCTCCATCTATCTCACCACAAATATTTATCCTATTTAGTCACACTTCCATCTTGTCATGTTCCATTCTATTTCTTCTATTAATGAATAACATGATGAGAGTAAGCTCCATGAGTAGAAACATTTTGGTTTTCATTATCTCTACTTTTTCCTATTACCATTTCAGTCATTGCATTTTTCCTTTGATTAGATGGAACCTATAATATGACATGTCAGTTAAGAATAATAAAGATAATAAGCCAAGAGGAGGAAAACGATGGAAACGGTAATGGTGTCAAAAAGGCAATACAGTTCAAAAAATGGTATCCCGTCCAGAAAAACTGCAGCGAATACATGTCTGAGCTTGTACCTGAGTTCGATCATCCGCATATTTCGATCGAAGAAGTGGCAATAGTTCTTTTCCATGAGGGGAGTATCAAAAGAAACCTATGAAGCATTTTCTAGGTCATTCGTATAGACCCGGAATACTTTAGTGTTTCTGGAACACAAAATGGGAATCACCGTATTCCCCCGTTTTCTTTTCCTTAATTCCTGCCATACCATAAATGTCATTCACAACCAGGATTTCGGCAACCTATGTAGCACCTGAATCCTGGGAATTAAGCTAATCAATGAATGGCTCTAAGCCGCATTACCAATACCTGGAACTTGATAAGAGAAAAAAACACCGTTGCTCGGTTATTCATATCAATTTGCGTGGTCTTCGCCAAGAAAAATTAGCAGCTTGTCATGGGTCCATGGAGCTTCTGCAAAGAACTTCTTTCAATGACTTGTTTTTTTTTCCCAATAGCTCGTGCTATCGGATCTAAGCCTTTTTTTTTTTTTTTTGGCCATAACCTCAGCCCACCCTGGTTAACCAAGGTAATTCCCCTATAATATTCTTACAAGAAAAATGGAAATCGTACCAATGATAGTTTATTGAAAGACATCATTGTTTTGTCTAACATTGGTAATACTCGCAATGTTTGTCTCTCAGCCAACCCTAGTTATGGACAATGCGGTATTAAGGCAAACAATAGGTAATTATGCAAGTGGTTTAGAGCATAAGGCACGACATGCAATAGCAGCCCGACTCCGTCTCACTGAACATCTGCGGAGTTTTTTGCAAGCGTGGACACATCAGAATGTTGTCAAGGGGAGAATGCACGATGATTGGTAGAAACCTACTCAATGATCGTCTCCCAGTTTACCTTTGACCCCTTTTTTGCATAGGAAGAAATGGCATACTAAGTTGTCTCTTTGCCGTTCTTTTCCTTTCGTCACATGGGTATTATGCCCGTTTTACCGTGCTCAGATAGAATCCCCTGCCTATCTTACACGTCTGTGGATTGAACCTTAATTCGCGTGTTCCCTGGTTTTACATTCATCTCTTTTCTGCTTTGAGTAGATATAAAGAATCAGGCTATTGACTTGCAGCAAAGTGTAGATACTTTGTTGCTAAAAAAGAGTCATTGCCTGTTCAATCTTATCGGCTAAATGCATTTGGAGTAGATAAGCCTATTTCCCTTTGTAACATAATGCTGCATACAGCTGAGCTGCAGCGGAACGGATGATGCACTTCCTATCCACACTGGACCGAGCCAATCCAGGCTTTTGTTGTTAGGCTAAGCGAAACAAGCAGAATCCAAGCCAGGAAGAATAATATTTAGATCGCTTAGATTGGGCAAATGGATTATGTCAAGTCCAAGTATTTGCAAGGTCCATCATGTTGTTCTTTGCACATGAGAGACTGCTCCCGCGAGATGACTCATCCTTCTGCTGCAATGGTTATTATTGCTTGCATGTAGCTTTGTTGTCTTCCCGAGAAAAGGATAGTCTATCCCTTTCCATGTTTTGAACCTTTTGTTATCTTTCTTCATTCAAAAAGTAAACATGCCCTTTCCACACCAAGCAGATAAACGGATACACTCTGTCTTATTTTTTCTTTTTGGGTAGGGGAAATAAAGATAGTCAAAGTGCGGCGTAAAGCTTGTTGGGGGGGGTTTTTTTAAGCAGCCAATGCACAGTCATGATGACGAGAGGGCATGGTGTGTTTGTAGTTGTTTTTGAAAGGAGATGCGCAGACGAACATGATTGTATACATGACCATCCCATGGATTACACCATCCGATATTCTGATATGTTCTGCTTCCTCACAAGTTTGCTTTCCACAAGGGAAAAAGGGGAGGAGAAGGAGGAAAGGGAAAGAAGATGAAGCAGCATGACGCGGGATTTAAATTAAGATCCGACATCATCCTTACAGGTAAGATAACGAGTGTATTGTTGATGCATTGCACAGCATTCGGAACCATAAAACCTTCTAAGCGCCGGTCTTGTTCTTCAAAAATTCTTCATGCTTTTCCAATGTAGTCTATTTCTACTTGTTATTTACAAGTCTTTTTCTCGTTGAATCATAAGTGAAAAATAGCGTGATATAGAATAAAGCATAGGTAAATAAAAGAATATTATCTGCGCATCAGCTTATGGATAAGGGAGAAAGCGATAACTCTTTTTTTTTCCCCACGAAAAAGCGCACCCTAAGCATGGGTAACCGGGCAACTCCGATAAGGACAGCGCAAAATCCTGCAAAGCGGAAGAAAAAAAATGCAGCGAAAAAAAAAGGCCTGGAAAGCGTATACACACATCTATCAATTCATTGCTCTCTTTCCCTCTTTCTCTTTCTCTCTCTCTCCCTCTCTCATTTCCTTCCTTTCTATTTCTTTCCGTCTCTGAAAAAAAAATATCAAAGCTCTCGTCCCATGGACAGGTTCAAGACTAACCATAGTAGCAACAACAACAGCAACAACAACAGCGGCAGTAGTAGTAGTAGTAGTAGTAGTAGTAGTAATAATGGTATTGGTAGTAGTAGTGATGGTGGTCCCAGTAGTCGGTATGTTTCGCCATCGACTGGAAGCAGCCGAAGACAGAAATCGTTTCGTTCATCACCACCAGCATCACAAATGCCACTACCCCGCACAACCTGGTCAGCCATGGCGGGCGAGCCAACATGCCAACATTCAGTGATCTGTTCCTGTCAACCCTCCAATAATAGCAACAGCAATAACCTACTAAACGGCCCTTTCTCCGTTAGCAGCAACAAACCTCCTATTCAACAACAACCACAACTTATGTCCAATCAATCCGATGTCGCCGCCATGGTGGCCAATGCTCCCCATGTGAAACTCTCCTTCAGCATCTACGACTACTCCTCTCATTCAGGCGCCTATCATCCACAGAACATTTACTACGACAAACCAACAGAGCAATCCTCACGCTGGTCGTCTGGTACCCATGATCATAACCAATTCATTATCCTACGACTGGATAAACCCGTGGTTGCGCGTATGTATTCTATCCAAAAAAAAAAAAAAAATTCCCCGACTGGATCTACCCAGATCGACAAAAAAAATAATGTAATCCACTATTAGCTTATTCTATCTCTATTTAGGCACAATTACTTTTGGAAAATTTCACAGAAGTAAGCGAAGAAAAAAAGGGGGGAGAAGGGGCTAGAAAAAGCTTCTTGGTATCTGTTTTTGCAATTGTTAATGGTGGAACCGCGCGGGGCAAAAAATTTAGGTCATGTATGCAATCTGAAAGAATTCAAGATTTATGGCGGGATGGAACCGGATGATACAATTGAAATCTTGCATCAAGGTACGCTGCAAATCTCGTAAATTGAATGGTCTATACGAAAAACCATTGTCTGCTCTTCATAGGTCTTCGGAATGATAGTGAAAAGGAAACTTTTCGGTTAAGACATGTATCGAATAACCTGGTAATTTGTATTCCGTGATACCCTGATCCCGAGCGGCTTGTTAATGCATAATGATGTTTGACGACGATCACAGATCTTTCCAGTTCAGTTTATCAAAATCGTTCCATTGTCTACTTACGGAGCCAATTTCAACTACAGCATTTGGTATGTGGAACTGAATGGGATTGAGGAGGAGGCGGTTGTACAGACTGTGATAAAAAAGTACAACAATGTGAGTTAGCCTATCCAAACTTGTTTGGAACGGGCGGAAGGAGAACCCAGAAAAAAACAACGTTAGGACTTATCGTTAGACATTGTCGATTATAGTATAAGGAGGAAGAAACAATCCGTTTATGTTTGAAGCATTTCCGCCAACTGAACATGACCGATGTGTTCCATCTTTTAAAGCAACGATCCTCCGTACGTCTAGAACATCCTCTCTTGACACAGTTACATCATGCCCTTGTCGTTGACGGGGACTTTGCAACAGCCGAAAGCATCATTCAAGAAGCAGCAGCTTGTGATTTATTCAAGGCGTATGCAGACAATGCTGAGTATTCCGCTGTATGGCGAAAGATTCATGCCACCACAGCAGGTATTATTCATAGGAGAGAAACAGAGACGGGACACGAAAGCAAAAAAAAAAGGGGGGGGAGAGGCGGGCAGCAAGAAGAGGGGTGCTGATCATTCTGTTTTGCTTTGGGCAGATGGGGATAATCCGGGCCCCAGAGGCGGGCATCAGATGTGCATTGATACAGATAATGGTCATATCTATTTATTTGGTGGTTGGAACGGCAAGTGCGATCTCTCCGATCTCTGGTACTATAGCATTGCGGAAAACCGATGGTATCTTATAAGTACAGACACAAAAAGGTAAGCGCGCTTCGTCTTCTTTTCGTCAAAGAAGTAGCTGTCCTATTGTACGATAAAGACACAGGAATGATCTAATCGTCAAGGTCTTTGTAGTCAAGGAGGTCCCAGTGCCCGGTCCTGCCATAAGATCTGCTTTGATCCTATGAGCAGGTCGATCTTCGTCTTAGGCCGTTATGTAGAGTCTCATACGATGACGGAAGCAAGTCTTGAGTCTGACTTTTATCGCTATTTTGTGGACACAGACGAATGGTTAAAGATTAGCCATAATACAGCTGTAAGTGGCTTTTTTTCTCGCTTACAGATTGGGATTTGCAGACTTATGGATTTTTTGCTTTTTTATTTCACAATGATATAATAGCGAGAAGGAGGACCAGAGTTACTGTTCGATCATCAGATGTGCGTGGATCCGAAAAAGCAGACGCTTTATGTATTTGGTGGGCGTGTTGTCTCGAACAGCACATCCATCCATAATTACAGTGGTCTCTTTTCCTACCATATTCAGGATAACATCTGGACACTTGTGAGGTAAGAACAACTAGAAGACTTGATATATTGGGCTAATTGGTCTGATTCGATTCTTGAATCGCTTTTTCGAAGGATTGATGTGAGTGTGCCGACTTGTTCTGCGCAATCTTCGCCCCCGACGCCTAATCGATCGGAAACTTCCACGCCTGTGCAGCAAACTGGGTCACGGGTCAATGGTAACTCTCTTTCGCCATGTTCGCGGTTAAAATCCAGAGTGGGCCATTCAATGATTTTCGATCCTGCGACACGCGATTTGTACATATTTGCTAGCCAGCGTTCAAAGGATAATATGTCGAATCTGTACCGCTATTCAGTGGATACGGAAATGATTACAGAACTGAGCGAGGATTTCTCGCGAAATTCGGCGTCGGATCCTGGCTATACCCAAAGGGTAACCATGGATGTGCAGGAGCAAGAACTGTACATTTATTCCGGCTATATGCGGAGTAAGGCTTGTAATGTCGTAAAACATTCGCTATGGGTATATAGCCTGAGGAAAGACCGATGGGATCGTGTGTATCAAAATGAAAGCCGAGATGCACAGTACCAATGCCGTATGCGACATGTGGAACCTTGTCCTCGATTTGCACATCAAATGGTCTATGACCCTAATACTAGAGCACAGTTTATTTTTGGAGGTAACCCAGGCGATTTCACAGATCCAAGCCGGCGACTATCCGATTTCTGGGAACTGCGGTTGATAAAGTAAGCTGTCAACAAGAAAATTTCTTTTTTCGTCCTCTTGATTTTTAACCTAGTGTTTTCTTTCGTTTCATTCCATAATGAACGCACAGACCAGACGCCAATAGCATTGTCAGACGATGTCTGTATCTTATCCGGATTCAGCAATTACGTGAACTATGTATTAAAGCCGTCGAAAAAGGAAAATTGACGGTGGATGGTCGCTTGAGTAGTTACACCACCTCAGCATTAGATTATCTTCAGCAAAAGGTGACCCCTTTGGTTAATCATACACAGGAAGAGGAGGTCAGGGAGCTTCACGAATTATGTGCACATCTTGTCGTGTCTGACGGGTCCTCTCTTGACTTTTTAAATAACGATGGCCAAGGTGAGTAAAAAAATTTTTTTAGTCTTTTTTTCTTTTCCCTCTTATAAACATGTTGAATGACCTTGTTCTTCTGTCGTCACAGAGGGTTCTACGCAATTTGAACGACGAACGCGTCTTTTTGGTAATTTGATGGTCTATTTTCCGCGCGATATGAAGGAACCAGAGGGGACTCTTGTGAACGTGGTTAAATTAGAGTAACAAGAAAACCAGCAACAACCAACAATCTTCTCATTGTATAAAAGACAATAAAGAAATAAGAGTAAAGCATTTTAGGAGATTTCGAAAGGAAAGAGAAACATGCTTAAGCTGATAGCAAGAGATCATAAAACATTTGCTCTTATAAAACCTTTCTCAATGACCTGGGTTTCAACTGTGCTCTGATATTCAAAGACGATTGTTTGCTTTAAGTGATCTGTACTTCTCGGTCTTTATACTGTGAAACCTTGTTGTCTACGAGGGACGTAGCACATAGTTTGTACAGCTTTGGCGTTTACTTTTTTTGGGTTTGTGGTTAAAAAGATGTCTAAATTCCTTTGATTCCTTTCTCTTCTTCTTCTTTTTCTTCTCCGCCGAAAACGCAAACTATAGGAAAAAAACATGACAACAGTGATTGTAAAGCTAGGCGGAGCAGCAATTTCAGACAAACAAGGGATCTGTCAATTGGCTCTTGATAGTGCCCTCGACGCGTTACTGAAACAAGTCCATCAGGCTTATCAGATCCTCGCATCGCGTGGGGACAAGATCATTCTAATCCATGGTGCAGGAAGTTTCGCCCATCCTCAAGCAAAGCAATATCGTATCAAGGAAGGCTGGGCCCTCCACGATCCAGAAGAAGTGGCCCGCCAGAAAGCAGGCTTTGCACACACGCGCAAATGTTTGTTACGACTCCACCTGGCGTTAATGGAACGCTTGCATGCTTTGAAAATACCGGTCGTCAGTGTTTCCCCGTTCGATCATTTGGAACTACAAGACTGCGAGCAAAGCCCTCCCAGCTGTTTTGCCCGGGTCGTTCAACGCGTCCAACAGTGTCTGGACCTTGGCTTTGTGCCTATGCTACATGGCGACACGGTACTCGATCAGGTACGAGGATGCACCGTTCTCTCCGGAGACGTTGTGATGTACCAACTGGCTATGCAATTACCGAAAGTGACGCGATGTGTATTTATTACGGATGTCGACGGTATCTACAACGTTGATCCAAAGACGGATCCAACCGCTCAACTTATTGACCATGTCCAAGTGGCGGAAACACAAGAAGAAAAAGAAGAAGAGGAAGAACAAAAGCCTGTGGTTGTCAAGGAAGGTATAGAACAAGGCCATGTGGTTGATGTGACAGGAGGAATGCAAGGCAAAGTGAAGTGGGCTAAGCGAATCATTCTTGATGCCCAACGAAACGAGCTTCACGTGGTCATTTGCAAATCAGGTTCAGTGGAATCCATGCATGCCGTTGCATTGGATCCACTCTTCCACAATGACTCCATACGGGTACACCCACGGATGACCGTATTTACATCCACTCCCCGTAGATAAAGATACCTCTCTCCCCGCTCTCTCTCACACATATACATACACACACTGTTCATCCTTTTCTCTCTTTTCTTCTTTTTGTCTTTTATGGTACTATTGTTAGTAATTGGCTAAGTAATCTTGCACCACTTTACGTATCTCTGGTTTGCTCTTTTCATTTACTTTTAACAACCGTTCCGTAGCCAATGCATGTAAATCAGCTGCATGATCCACGTCTTTGTCATCCAACAGTTTGGAAGCACACTATGTAAGCCAATAAAAAAAATAAAAGTAAGAAAGCCGGGTCCCCTCGGAACAAGTAGATCCTAGAGGTAGTTACCAATCGCAGACCGTAAAGGGCTCGTACGTGATCTGTACACAATTCAAGCACTTTGCAGTATTGTTTCAGTGCCAGAGGTAAGTTGTTCATGGTGTACATCAGTTCAGCATATTTCAGGTGAAAAATATGGTTGGCTGGTTGAAGTAGCAGAAGTTCTTCACAACAGAAAGCGGCTTGATCGTAGCTGTGATGCATCAGATAAAGATCGCAGAGTTCCAGCCATGCTTCATGATCATCGTAATACGTATCCAGATATTTTGTAAGCGCATCGATGGCCTCATGCTCTTTTTTCCTGGCAACCAACAAAGCAATCTGACGCTTAGAAGCTAACTAAAACAAAAAAAAAAGATCCTTTCATCAACTTCTTTTTGTTTTACATCCACACAGGAAAACAGAAAACTTTGTTTTGGGCGTACCATGTTCGTTTCGTCCTCTTGTAGTATGCTGTTATAAATCGCTTGTGCATCGCCTAACTTTCCTTCCGCTTCTAAGCACATGCCCTGCAAGCGTCTGAATCGAAGCGACTTTTCCGTAAACCGAGTTTTGAGCTGATCGATGCAATGCTGATGGAAGGAGGGGAAAGGAAGGAGAAAGATGAGCCCACCGTTTCCTGCTTCAAGTAGATAACTCCAATTGTTCTTTTCAGAAACTTACGTCTGCCAATGCCAGATCACCTACATCAAGGGCGGCTATGGTGACTTGTTCATACACAGGCCATACTGTAACCAATTGTTATTCTGCTTTAGTTTGACCGTTCTTGAAAACAAAAAGCATGTAGTGCTTTTCTTTTTGTTTTACCTTCGTCACCGAGGTTTGAAATCTGCTTGTCCCGAATGAGTCTGGCTCCTAGAGCAGCGACACGCTCCGATTGACGCTCACTGGTCAAACGAAAATGCTGTAATTCCTCTACAGCTGCCGTGTAATCGAAACGGGGCATAGCAGAGGTTATGCTTCAGACAGAGAAACGTACGCGAATTTCTTTTCTTCTTATCCTTTTAACGGAGTTTAAAACCACAGCATCATCATGGATTCTATGACAACAGGGCATCTCGTGCGAGAAAATACAAAAAGTTTAGGAGAAGAAACAGAGTTCTTTGTTGACTTTAGCCCTATTGTATGCAACTGTAAAATAACAATATATATTTCTTCATAAACTAAAAAAAAACAATAAGGCTGCAAAGGTATTCAGCCGTCGTACGACGACATCTTTGTCTGTGTAGACCATTTTTAGTTGAGCAAGGGTGTTAAGAAAAAGGAGTCTGTGATGCAACATAGGACGCAGTCCGGGCGCAAGAATATTTCAAAAACTTGGATAATTTCATAACTTTTTTCGTCAGGGAACGGAGATACGCAAGTAGATAAAAAGACTCATGGAAACAAACAATTTCGTGCTTTTTTCCTTTGCACTTTCCACTTGGCTCCTCTTTAGGATTCTCCTTTCGTTATGCCATGAATAAAACTTGGCTAAAACAATTTCTATTCTGCATAACAGGTTCGTTATCCGGAAATAGTTAGAAAAAGTTTCTTTGTAAGACATGCATCAGTGCCATTGGGATAAATTGTAGTCTATATTGGCCTATTGCAATTTAAAAGAATACGGGAAGTTTTTCACCAAATCCGTCGGAAAATTGAGGTCGTTGCATCCGGGTTCGTGCTGTTCATCGGGCTTCGTCGGGTTCGTCTAAAAAATTGGTCAAGTCGATTCCTCTACGCTACACATTTTTTCGACAACACGTGCTTGTTTTCGGGCAGCACAAATCGTTCAACAATCACGGCCAAGAACACGGTAATCTTCTCTTTTGCTCATGTATTTTCCCAATGATATGAGTTACAAGAAATCTTCTTTAACATCGATCTTAACGTAACACTTTCGGTCCATTTCCTTTTCTATTTTATAGCCATAATAGATTACATAATTCAACTAAAACTAAAAGATATTGATATTGGACACATTACAAAGAATAAAGGACATGAACCATCTATCGTGTATTTTTATTGTTTTCTACTATTGTTCTGTCTTCACCTGGCCATCGGATTTCCAGCTCAGATTACGGCGACGACATTTTTCTGTGTTGTTGTTTATTAAATGTACCTAAGCTCGCCAAGTTGAACTGCACCTGGGACAAAGCCAGAAATTGACATACAATTTACTGTGGTTTTACTTCTTCTTTCTTCCTCATCTGTTACATTATGTCTCATTCATCCGAAATCAACGATATCAACATCCGGCTCCAAAATCTCGAGAAGTCCTACGAGGAGTTGAAGCTCAGCCCTGCTGAGATAAACGGAGATATGAAGAAAATCGTACGGCTGTTAGGTGCTGACGACGGCAATGGTAGAAACGCATTTCTACCACTATCTCCCACAGGAACTATCAAGGCATCACATAAAACAGATGTCCTAGGAAAGAAGCAGGCCTTGGATGGGAAAGTAGGCCTGGTCAAACAGCTTGTCATCAACCCGAAAGGGGAGATACCCGATGGCGTTGTTACTGCCATCTGCACTTCTCTTAGCAACCTCTGCGCCCTAGTGGTCAACAAGCTGGTGATCCGACATGAATGCACGCCAAGGCCGTGCGGATATCTACTGGAAGGACATGCCTTCCTGCTTAAAGGATGAGGCCATTGACAACTTGGAGAGGATGGCCCTTGCTAAATACGAGATGCCCTTGAACCAATGCGAAGGTCACTGGACCTCACAGTACTTGCTGCGAACGCATTGGAACAACCGTACCACAGTGAAATGCCGAGACGCAGCCATTTCTACTGCAAGCACCAAGAGCAGTGATGCTGCTGAAGCCAGTGAAGCTCCTGCAAGGTAAGTTATATACTAAGTACTTCTGATCCGAAAATCTTTACTTATATCGTCTGGAAATACTGTGCAGCAAGCTTCACCTAGTACGGAGAAAAGAGGGGAAACAATGTCTCCCAGCGGCACTTCTCAGTAAGTGTGATATACCAGTATAAGTGACTTAAACTTACTGTGATGTTATATGTTTGCAGCTCGTACGAGGTTGTGAAGCGACTGCAGAAGAAGAAGGGACAAATTCCTCGAACACTCGGCTTGCCAACAAGCGTAGAAGCATAGAAATAAAAGGAATAAGAACTGTTCTTTGCCCTGCTTTAATTTATACTGTTTTATTCATCGAAATTCATAGTAATGTAAACGGATACTAGAAGCTAGGAATAGGTAGAGGAAGAGGGAATAACTGTGACGGCGGCAGTTTCGTCGGCTTCCTCGTAGCTAAAGGAGGTCCGACGGAACCCCACGGAATTGTGTCGCCTCGGAATTGGAGGGGACCCGACAAACCCGAGGAAAAAGTTTCCCACATTGCTTCCTTTCACCATGGCTGCTGTAACTTGTAGTTTCAACAGTTGTGTTCATTACAGTCTAAGTAATCGACACAATGCACTATTAAGTGTCATCTCTTTGGAACTTAGTTGTACAAAATGAACAAAGTCTACGTGCCAGTCTATATGCATTTGGCATACAACAACTGTTTTCTTTACGCATGGAATACTTTACCATAATAGGAGAAAATTGCGGAGTGATCAGTGCAAGCTGCAGCCCAATGATTACCATATTAAGGTCCAAGAGTGCTACCAAAGCTAATCATATTCCAGTGATTGGATGCGCCACCATAGGATATAATGCGAGCGGTTTACGTGTGTAGTGCTGACAGCAATAAATCATCAATCCACATCATCTTGTTTTATCTTTTTGTACTTACGTGCCTTTTCGCTGTTGTGTTGTTGCTTTCATTCTACCTAGTTCTTTCTCTCGTATTCAATGTCAATATCGTGTTTCGTACTATAGAATTTCTTCAAATGCATCAGCAGCAGATCTCGGTATTGCTCAATGAACTGCAGCAATACGTGTCCTTGGAAGGATCCACATCCTCAGACACCTTTACTTTGGGCATAGATGATGTGATGCCATTCCAGACCTGGAACTGTCATCCAAATGGTTCCTGTAATCCCGCCCCGCTCCGGCCAGTCTCTGAAACTCTTTGGCTACCGGGAATGCACGATTCCCTCCAAAGAGATCTCTTTTGTACATATCTTATGGATACACCCTTAACAGAGACGCATAACACCTGTCAAGTTCCGAACCAGTTTCCTTCCGACGAACAACATATAGACCTGGCTTTGTCTAACGAGATCATCCATAACACAATTCAAGGTACAGGCTAACAGTAACACGATTTTGTTTTGCCATTGGTCTCTCATTCATACTTATAGGCACAAGTAACGTCGGCAACTGGGAGCGACCAACCATGTTGCAGAGCCAGCGTACCCAAAAGAAGAATGATCATAAACGACGTCCTAGGGCTACTCAGCGGCAACAACGGGCCATCTATGGAACTTCTTCAAGACATCAGATGTACCGTTGCGATTACTGCTCGAGACTTTTTTTCTCGCCGAGATTCAAGAACGAGACACATAAAATGTGTACACAAAATATGCTAAATACAGAATGCGTTGGATCTATCCTCAAGCCACCAGATACCTATGCGCGCTTTTCAAGGGTCTACCATTTGAGTGCCCCGTTTATGACGATTTCGTTTTTATCTGCTTTTCCATTGATCTATGCTATAACGCATCACATTGCCATTCCATCTCGAATTTGATCGTTACGTTGACAATCTGCTATGTTCATACCTATACATCTCATCTTTTGCTTTCCTTGACCCGGTCTAGCCCTTGGTGTTTATCCTATTTTCTGTTTTGCAAGTTTTTAGGTGCGTTGTGTTTTTTGATCCTTAATTTCATGCTGTATGTTTATCCAAACCATCCAACGATGACTTCCTCTGAGAGAAACTATGCGGCAGTGCGATGAGACCTAATGAGGCGGGCAATATTTCTTTATCTCCCGCCATCCTGATAAAAGACAATCGGATTTTAACGTAATATGAAAGTGGGTGTAAATCAGACAGTAGTACTTGAACATTATAATGTGGCCAAATCTGTACTTGTTCATTGGTAGGGGTCAGAGTAATCCTGGTTTCCCTTTCCTTTCTTCTAAAATAAATTAATGCTTTGAAATGATTTCCTTTGTTATACGTTTATACCCTTTCTAGATCCCAAATACCACAAATACAAAGTTCAGACCGAAAACAAGCATGCTCTACAACACGCAGAGCCGAAAAGGAGTACATCTTGGCAGTGACCATAACCATTACTACCAGTTATATGGCAACGGGCAACATCACTTTGCACATAGCTTATGCTACTTGGAAAATAGCAAGTATAGTAGAAGAAAAAGACATGGGTTCAAGTATGAAAAAGCGAGATAACGTATAGATAATTAACGACTTGTGGAATGTCTGCGTCATGCTTTTGCATGGTATTTTGCTGTTCCAAGCATGGATGCGTCGCCAATTTATCTTACCCTTCTATGGTACCTATAGCTCTGTCCGAATTTACATATTTGCTTCACGGGCAAGGACTCCATTTTGACAATCCCTACCACATTTTACGTCTTTTAACAGTTGCAGGTTGGTTCTTTTTCGCTTGATAATCCATGAAACATATCGGGAAGAGAGAGGAAAGTGACGCTTTACCTCGACACTTTGCCAACTTGATTATATATACAGTCTATGTACATTGCAGCCTTTATTGTTGCACCGAACAGCAGCGATACAAAACTTTCGTTGTATTTCCCCCGCTTTATACATTTCTGCTATTTTGCTGTCAATTCTATTGCGTATCACTGCTGGTTTTTTGCATGTCGGACATGACCGTGTTTTCTCGTTTGTTATTGTTGAGAGAAGCATAGACGAAAAGGCAGATGGATCTTGCTTACGGGAACGGATATCATACCGGTTGAAATAGATAATGGGTTAATGTGGAAACTGTTCCCCTATTGTTGTGCAGTGATTATGGTCTTTGGTACACTCATTTATCCGAGTGCTAAGGAATGTAAAGAGCGAACGCATAGATGATGAAGCTCTTGAAAGAAGGTGTTCTGAGAACTCTATCACATCATTTGGTGTTCTACCAAATGTTGTGTTATCCCAAACGAATTGGCGAAAACTTTCCGAGGCATGTAGCCGAGCTGTTTCATCGTTTCTGGCATATGAGATGTACGTGTTGAAGAGGATTTTGTCGAAGTTGTTCTTAAGGTAAAATATTGGCGCATAGTTGGCCGGGAAAATTGCCTGAACCAACATCTCCATGGGAGCGTCTATATAGCAAGAATTGCTGTGGTTCGGATTTAGTTTCAGACAGTAGCTGAAAGGCCGATTGATCATAGAGGCACTGTTACTAGTAGTAACTTCGGATGCATCAGGTAGCAGGAGAGTGTCTTCCTGCATCTCTATGTTTGCTGATTAATCATCTGGATACATCAACATACAGGTTCACTTACTTTCAGCAGCATGTTTGCTTGTACCCTTTGTCTTTCTGGTTTTATTGCAGGTTGTATTTTTTTTTGGCTTTTTTATTGTGTTTTATGTTTATGAGAGTCTCAATTGTGTCTGGTGCTCTCCCATCGTTCACGTATTTGTTGTCTTTTCTCTTCTTCTTGTCTTTCTTTGCAGTTTTTCTTTTCTTGTTTGGATTACCTTTGTTTGAGGAAGATTTCCGTTTGTACCGGTTTTCCCCTCCTTTTCGAAAGTGCTCGAGTGCATTTTCATCGTTCTTGATGTACTTTATCAAGGTCTCGATGTCGGTCGCGATTGGTCGATCATTGCCCTTTTTATCGAAGAAAAATGCGTAGAGCTGGTTATGGAACGATTCCACAGCGTTGCTAGTGGTCGTGGAATGATTCCATAAGGCGCGTTTCATTTTACTTCCTGCAGGGAAAATCATGCTTCGGATTTCACGTCGCTTCCACCACTTTATCCAGGCTTTTGCTACCGGAAATTCTTTCTTAATCATTTTGCAGATTGTCTTGAACTGTTCTTTCTCTTCTGTATATCGTAGAGAATAAACGAGGTTTGTAAACCTTTTTTCTCTTTCATCAACAATGGAATGATTGCTTGTCATTCTACTGACAGACTGAGTGAAATGTCTGAAACAACCTTTTAGGTACTTCAGACCATCGTCCTTTCCGCTAAAATGCTTATATGCTTGGATAAATCCCTTAGTTTGAGCTTCGGAGAAATCCATCATCACCCCGAGAAACTCATCTTCCTCCCGGAAAGTTATCCCATAAGTAAGGAATAATGAAGTGAAAAATTGCGCAAAGTGCAGCGCTGATAGTCCATCAATGACACCGGCATAACATATTACATGCCGGTCGAGTTCCTTACAGTAAATCATCGCGGTGCAGAGATAGTAGCCTTCTCTGAACGCTTTAAACGTCATGTCCATTAAAATCGGGTGATCGCGAAAGTTAGCAAAACGAGCGACAGTTGGGGATCGGAAACAGATCATTGTTGCATTCTTCATGAGATTACAACAAGTGAAGTAACCTTCGTGCCTGGTCTGAAGCTCGTGGAACTGTTCAAACAAACAAGGCTGGTTCAACAGGACCTTGTTCTCCTTGAGGATCTTTCGTTTTCATAAGCTGTCCTGTCCTTGTTCTGCAGGATACTGTCGATTTCCTTGACAGGGTAGTAGACAACAGAACCTTTATGCATGCCAACAACCAGAGGTTTTGCTGTCACTGTAGGATTCGACAACACAATGCGCTCGAGTTGCTGATGACTATTTGTCGTTAGATGCTTAGCTTCATAACTGCCATGCGAATGCTCGTCTTGGCTGACGTTTTTGCCAGGATACATCTGGCAGAGGGCATTCGCGAAGCGAAAGTGAACTTTAACCTTGCATATGATATGTCTCAGTTCTTCCTTGCAAGAGTTACACCCAGCAAGGCATTGTGACTGAACCAATGCCAACGAGTGCCGAGGGCAAATATCGACATTAAAAAGCATGCAGTGCACGTTCTGGCATCGAACGCTCCCCATACATGTCTTCGTCAACATTCTTCCTCCTTCGATTGAGTACCCATTCTCCCGCTTCATGCACCAACCAATGTCGACATGGGTATCATAACTGCCATCATCGTTAACAGTAACAGGAACTTGAATCAGTCTGTTGGCCGCAGGAAAGTGAGGAAACGAGCTCAATTTTTCGAAATTCATGATCAGCTGATAAGTAAAGTGCAAACAGTAATAACAATATCTCGTTATAGAGGTACTCGCACGGTTTTCTTTATAACGATGTGACAACTTCTACTTTTGTCTGGCCCGGAAACTAGATGCGTGACTTGAGGTACCTCGCAGAGGTACCTCGGTTTTGCAGCCAAACAAATCAGGGAAAAAGTTTTTTTAACGACCGAACACTGGGTACATGACTGTTTTTCAGGATTTTTCGTCCAAATAAGGAACAACAGCATAAACTTCCTTGCCTGGGCAGTGAAAATTAATTCAGACATCTTTACCCCTTTCTAATTGCAGTCATGGGGCTAAATTGGGAAACAGCGCGGAACCATTATAAACCCACACCATATCTTTTGCCTTAATATTAGCTTCTCAATCTATCATACGCTTCTTGTATATAATTTGCCTTCTAGGGTACTAACACTTTTCAATCGATGTCAAGCATTGTGTTTCAAACTGTACGGCGTCTCCAGGTTTACCAACAGCAGATCTCACTGTCCCTTGAGGAATTGCAGAAATGTCATGTATTGGCCACAACATCCGTTTCAAGCATTGTGTCTTCTAGCATACAGCTTCTTCAAATGCAGCAGAATGAGACATCGCTGCTGATTTCCGCTTTACAGGGATATATCCGGTCGGATACAGTATCAGTACCACTGAACTCGTTGCAAATCTGTGCAAATGTCGATCTGGTTTCATCGCTAGGTTTGAACGATTATACAAACCCGACCGTTCCTTGTACCACGCTTCGGCCAGGTAGTACAGGACCATTTTGGCAACGAGACATCCAAGACTCTCTCCCGGAAGTCTCTCTGGTTCGGTATCCCATGGATAAGTCCTTGGAAGAGAGGCATACGGTCCATGAAGACCAGGATTACCATCCTTCTCTCGAGCAGCCAATAAGCCAGATATCGACCAATGGTACTGGTAAAAATATCAATTTGACGACGGCATTTTGGTTTACATATTGTTCATTCAATATATATAGATATTAGTAATGCTGGTGTCTGTGAGGAAACAACCATATCACACAATAAGCGGATTGATCACAAAGATCGCTATAGACCACGTACCAAGATGACGCATCTATTGAAATGGAAACCTTATGAAGCTCCCACAAGACAGAAGATACATCAGTGTGATTACTGCGACAAATCCTTTTCTAAAAAGGATTCAAAAACAAAACATATCAGAAAAGCTCACAAAGTGGACTGAATACTACGGTTTCCATCCTTGTTCCTATCGATGCCATGTCCCACTTTTTTCACGTCATTTGCCAGTCGGATACCCTTTTTCAGCGATACCCTTTTCCTTCCGTTTTTTCATGGAACATTTCTAGTTTTTTTATGCACTGCCACATTTACCTCGACATTTTTCATTTTCAAAAATTTGATTGCATTTGCTATGTTTATGCTTCATTTTTTTATGTTTTTCACATTCTTCCCTCTTGTTTTTGTAAGTGTAAATTCTCTGTTTATTATGTTTCTTATCTTTCTATTTCTCGTTGTGTGTCAAACTTGTCCAAAAGAAACGCTACTCCTTTGCTAGCAAATGTATGTTAGAAAGGTCACAGCATTGGTATGAATTGTTTTTTTTATTCAGAAATCCTCCCATTAAATATAAAAACACTCAGAATTACTACGCATCGTACAGTCAATCTCTGAAAGGGATTACTTCATTTGTTTTATCTTCAGCTATATTCAAACTAACCACGTCTAGCTACAGATGTATCCCAAGGAACCTACAAAGCGCAAATGGTAAACAAAAAGTGGTATTACAAATATGCAGAAAAATAACGTAATGGGGGTCTTGCGCTTATTCAATGTGCATTCAGGATGCAAAACTTGAATTCTGGTAATTATGATCCGGAAATTTCCCCTTGGGTCTGGCGAATGGGCACAATGCATCCAGAAGTAAACAGCAGCTGTCCACCAAAAATGGCCCGTTGTCCGATGGAACTGTATTCGAGATTCTCCTGGTATACCTCAACTTGATTGCTGTCCTCTACAAGGCTTTTTTATATGTGTCAAATAGTCATGGCAAAATTTAAGCATCAGGTGCAGAAATCCATACACACTTGACACTGTAGAAGACCACTTCGTTTTAAGTCCAGCTCTTACGTTTGTGCAGCCGCGCGCGCACGGTGCATCAGCGTCTGTTCTTCAATGTACAACCGCCAGGTATTATTCAGTGTATATAAACCCCCCATTCGCTTCCCCAAATAAAAAGAAAATTCATTCCATTCACATTTCTGAAGCATGTTATAGCTTTTTTCTTCCATTTGACTCTTCAGAACGTAGTTCTTTTTTCTTATTATTCATGTCGGACATTATCTATCGCGCCATACAGTTGCTTCAAGTGCAACAGAATCAAATCGCTCTATTGCTTGCCAAATTGGACAATATGTGTCATTGGGCACAACATCCATATGGATGGATCACTTCGAGCTGGGCATGATTGGTGCGATGCCTTCTCAAAAGTGGAATTGTTACACAAATCAAGCTTCGACTTCTACCCCGCTGTGGCCATCTGCTGGATCTCCTTGGCAATCAAGCGGTGAAGGTACAATGTTGAAAAGCTTCCTTTACCAACACCCTGCGGATACTTCCATACAAGGGACCGACAGCGACCTCGTTCAGCATACTGGTCCTTCTCACGAACAACAAGTAAATCTGGCATTGGCCAACCGAATGATAACTCAGACTACTCAATGTATGGGTCAATCAAGCACATTTCTCGCTTTTGGGTTCATTGTTCATTCAATATATATAGATACAATCGACGACATTGCTTTGGATGGTCCAGGTACTTCACAGATTGCACATGTCTATCGGCAAGATCGTCATAAACGACGCTCCAGGACTACTCATCGGCAGAACCGAGCAATCGGTGGTACCTCTTGCGGACAGCAGATACATCGTTGTGATCACTGTGGAAAACTCTTTTCTCACCGAGATTCAAGAGCAAAGATACATCAGATGTGGTCACAAGATCTATTGATTCCACGATCTTTTCGTCTTTCTTCCGTTGAGCTATGCATTACGGACTGTTGATGTAGTCTGCCTTGTCGGATACCCATCTTGCAACCATATTTCCTTTCATATTTTTATTAGAGGGTAACTACGCGCACAGAAATCATAAATCACTTTAATAAACCAACTTCCGTGTAACGCAAAACTTTTATGGGCAATATCGCTATACCAGTTACACTGTCTATAAGATGTCGGAATCCATTTCTTCAAAAATAAAATTCCAAAAGTTATACTATCGTTGTAAGCTCACCTTTTTCCTTGTAACATGGATACAATTCTGGCTGAAAAGTACAATGATCGCGATGACCTTTGCAAGGCTATTAACAAGATTTGGCTTTGTGCCCTTGCACGTATATTTATTACTGTCAACGACGCGCATATTACAGGGTTACGCCTTCTATTACCAGTGACCAAGCAATCTTATGACAGGATTTTTTTGACAGCTGTCGATAACATCGACAGATCAGTTCATCCGTACTGCAATGCAACCGCAGAGAGAATACAAGGGTCGGGTTATACGACTATTATTTGTTAAACCATGATGCGGACGGTCGCATATGGTCGATAACAGCACCCGTCCTCCTCGTCTTAAAGAAGAGGATTACATTGATTGGCCTGCAGACAACGACTCTGATGGTTAGTATGATAGTAGTGAACAGGAGGATGGAGAAACGTCCGAAAAACTGAGTGACATTAGCGGTTACGTTGGAAGATATGATTTCAATACGAATAACATTATCTAACTTGTAGAAATAAAAAGAAGGTCCATATTGAAATCGAGGACGACCAGTAGTACACTATACCAATGAACTGCCTTTAAAGGCTGTGGCAGGTAATGTTTCTAAAACTATCTACAGAAAACCGTTAAAACGTTCCACACCCTTTTCGGATAGCCGCACGCCAGTTACGTCCAACTGATAGACTTCCTGAACTATCAAAAACTCGAAAACAGACAAAGGTCTACGAATTCTCATATGAGACTTTTAGACTTTATTTGTTCTGGGAACCTTGGCACAAATGCATAAAGAAAAAGGTTACGGGGCCAAACAATAACTATTGCTTTACATGAATTCATATTGTTGATATTATGGTTTACCGATCACATATTTAAGCAATTGCTTCAAAATGCGAATGTCCTCCACATGCTCATTGATACCTTCGTAAAAGAATTCATCCGTGCTCGAGGAGTCGATATACACCATTATATCTTCACTACCAGTAGTTGGGTTCATTTTGACATAGGTAGTGGGCCGAGAGCCGGACACCCTGGGGAATTCCAAATGAATACGGAGCATACTCTTAATACCGGAGGGAACACCAGAAGCCTCACATTCTCCTCGAATCTGTGCTAATGATGGGGGTTCGAGCTGACACCATCGCATGCTAGGAAACTGCATCGAATGTCGCTAGATGTTTCGTTTTCTCGATGCCAAGCTTCTGTGAGAGGTTGAGTATATAACTTGACTGCAATAGCACCCGTGTAATGGTTGTTGAAAAACCATGCTCCGTCCTGGCGTGTGCTATGTCCTTCAATTAACATCTTATTTGGAGGACGAGCCTTAAGGAACTCGAGATCCGCCCTGTGACCATTCACGTTGTATCTGAAGTTTAAGTCCGTTGCACCATGTTGGCAATCTTGTTCCTTTCAGAAAAGGAAGATCGGCAAGATCAAAGCCATTGAAACGTTGTAATGAGCGTCGAACAAGTGATTCCAACATATCTCCCTTTGCTGTTGAGCTTACACCAAGGTTTTCAATAAGCCGGTTGAATTGATCAAGATATTCTAGAAAGACAGGATCCACATTTGACATTTTCAGCTCTTCTTCCGCTACCTCTACAACCAATGGCTCGTCCAGGACATAATGAAGGCCATCATCTTCTGGTTGCAAACTGCACAAGGATTTATCGAAAAAATCGGCCTGAAAAGTTCTTGCAAATGATACCTTGCCATTCTGAAGTTTGTCGGCTAAAACCATGCGGCCGAGCAGACGTCTAATCTCGCCGGTTTTATCGTCTTTGATCCGTTGTTGTATCAGATGTCTTATTCCATTTTTTGCTGTTTAATCGCCGAATCAAATGCCTTCTCCAAAGTTTCCTGTTTGCTGTTCGAATGAATATCGGGACATTGAAAAAGCTCTAAGACCACACTGATCGTAAAACGACCCCGTCCCTGTAAGCTTACGCCGTTTCGCTGGCGGGAGGGTACAGTCAGGTATATCGATAACCTCCGATAATACTTCTACCTGGTTTCGTTCGTTAAAGCAAGGAAAGCGAAGAATTTATGTAAGATTTGTCTTCTTAGAAACGGCAGAGTATACATATTCTGCATCCTGCAGTGATAGTGCAGTTCCAAGGACTATCAGCGTTGCACCTACATCACACAGTTCTGCACATAACGGTGTAATAAATCCAGTTTGGAAGCACTCCTTAACCCGACCTTTGCCATCCACCAAATCTTCTATACTCTTTATTACTGCAGTTGGTGCGATGAATTGGCCACTCAATATACGCTTTACTGCAATTTGAGCTTCATCTAATGCAATCGCTAGCCCCCGTCTTTCCTGATGCTTTTTCAGATGCTTTTCCACTATATCCGTTCGGTGGTCTGTGCACATCCAACCGATCGTCGTGTCGTCATATTTAATTATCTCAAGAATTAACTTACCGATTGTGGCAATCCATCCATTGATCTGCTCACGGAAGAACTGCTCCGGCGTGAGTTCAGGGTTCTTGATGAAAAGAAGCTTTAAAAATAGCAATCGTGCTAGAAATTCAATCCTGATACGTTCTTGTACCAGTGCTTTCACAAGTGCATCATTATTCAATAGGTCCTCCCGTGATTTTGTGCTTTGAAATCTTTCACAAATAGCTTTGACATTCCTTGCAAGCTCTTCAAAGTTCTTATCTTTATATCCCGGAGAACTGACGGCAGCAGGATCGGTACACAAGACATATATAACAAAGTGTTTTTTTGCCACCTCCACCACTGTCGCTGTCTTCCTTGCACCCGATCGACCAACCAGAGCCACTACGTGGAGATTACTGTCTTCGTCCAAGTCGCTCTCTGCTAGGCTAAGTAATGTCTCGCCATTGCTTGACTTTGGTTCCTCGCCCAGCATATTTCCAAGCATTTGCGGATATATGCTGTCAGCCTTTTTAGCATGTGGTAGCAGTTTGTTGTAGAAACAACCTAATCTATTTCTTTGGTATTCTTCAACAGCTCTCAGGTCCACGCTATGGCTGCGGTGATATTGCTTTGCTTCCTCAATAATGCGCAGTAATTTAGGTACTATCTGTTCAGACGGAAGACTTATCTTTGGAGCATTAAACAGAGGCTTCTGCACCATGATATGGATTGTTTCCGAAGAAAGCTCCTCGGGAAACAGGTTTGAAAGGCGGGTTACCGGGCCCAATTTTCTTTGTCATTCACAGTGTCAAAGGTGTCTCGTCCTCGCTGTATGGAATCTCGACACGCCAGAGTATGAGCTTGTCCGCATCAATGTCGTCAAATTCGGGAGACTTTTTGGCCTTGATGACATCCTTGAGATCACCCACTGTAGCTGTGGGGCCAGTCTCAACAGGAAATGCTCTTAACATAGGCTCGCCATCAAGGAGGCAAAATAGCTTCATTGCAGTTTCGATAGCGGATGAATAGGACTGATAGTGGTTAAGTGTGTGAATACAAGAGTGAAAGAAAAGTGTGGTCAGACTAACTGCACAGCAGTGGATCATGCTGAGATTGCGGAATAACGTATTTTGCAGCTCCGAAATTGTTTTATTGAGAAATTGCTTTGTGACGGCGCTCCGAATGAGCCAAGGGGAAGAATTTCATCCAATGATTCTATTGACGTCATGGTTTTCGACAAAAGAAGTCCCGGCCTTTTTTCAACAACACCTGCCTAACTTCCCTCCCCCCACTCTTAAAAAGAAAAAAAGACAATGGCTTCCGGCTTTGGTTTGGATGGCGGTAAGGAAGAAAAACAGGATAAACTTCTTTTGCATCTAGTGCATTAGCTTATATACACCATATCTAGGTCGTGGACGCTGCTTCCAGTTTTGGCAAGAATTCAACAAGTGTTATGCCAGTGCCGACGTTCCCCAGCAATGTCTTTCTCAACGTGACGATTACCTCGAATGTCTTCATCACACCAAAGAGGTATAAGCATGTGTCCAATGGAGAGAAAGAAAAGTTCGGCTCGGAAGAGTGGAAAGAGAAAACGAGAAGATAAACTGACCCCCCTTCTTCTTTTCTTCTTGTCTGGACAATCTGCAGTTTGCCCGTGTCACGCGTATCAAGGCCGAGGAATTGAAACAGGCCGAGAAGAGACTGCAAGCTCAGAAGCAAGCCGTTGCTGCAGCCGAATCTAACTTGCCACAATTGAACATTATCGACAATAAGCAACCTGCTGAAACGAAAGCATAAATAAAGAGAAAAAAAAAAAGAGGCAAAAGATTTTAGACTTGACGAACTGTTTGATGACGAGTCATTTGGAGAACCGTGTCGCGCGCAGTCCCTGAATCAGAAAACGAAAGAAAAAGGAGGATAACACACAAGAAGCGTACGGAAGAGTCGTTGCTTTTGTTTTTCGTCTTCTCCCACCACTCTTTTTAGTTTCCGTCGCAACAACTGGATGGGATTATTACTTTTGAAGAGCACTATGCTACAGATTTTTGTCGATGAGCTTATCTGTAACAAGACAATCTCGATGGATTACTTTTCATACCGGAAAAAAAAATAGAATAGGAACAAGTAGAGTTGAGGAGCGGAGAGAAGGATAGAGATATGCATACGTGAGGCTGCATTGGTCATATACATATACTTGACAAAGTGTTTGGCTGCATCTGCATTTGAAGAGAAAGTCTTTATGCATGGGGAAAAAGGTAAAGACAGTGAATGGTTTGATTGGCGTATGTCAGAACATGATCTGTCTTTTTTTTTTTTTTTTTTGAGTAGGCAACTTGAAACCAGCTTTCTCATTGAAGACACAGTTGTTAATAAAGTCCAAGTCTTGCTTCTTTTTATCTAAGTTTCAACTTGCTCCTCTTGCAGAATTATCGCCAGGTCAGGTTGGCATGCGGTAGGAAGTTTTCCCAACGTTTTTAAAACAATACGTACATTGAATTGATTTAGTAGGGGGTTTCAATCATCTTTATATTTATACGTTGTAGAAACCGGTGATTAAAATAATTAAATTACAGCAGCAAACGAAATCTATAACTGAACAGTTTCTACAAGTCTACAAGCAAAAAATTATACGTCCTGTAGAAACTATTTTTTAAAGATTAACCAATCATATCATGTTTTTAAAATTCCGCTTTCTACAACGTATAAATATAAAGATGATTGAAACCCCCTAGTATCTATGCAAACGCTAATGCCGGGATAGTTGATCCTCCAATCGTATGAGATAGCCTTCTCTTTATGTCTTTTCGAGGCATCTGTCGGATAGCTGTCGACATAATTGGCAACTTCCATCCGCTTGTTTTTACCATAGCATCTCGTGCTGTGTGTGACATTAAACCCAACTGTAGCCAAAACTCATTGCCAGGTCCGAGAATGGGGATCCGCGACATGGGAAACTCCGCTCAATGGGCTCAATTCATTTTCGGAGTAAAAGAGGGGTGTGTGCGGTGTGTGCCCGTATCTGTCCGCAGTCTGTCTGTGTGTCTCGCTTGAAACGGGCGTTTTCCTTTTTTTTCTTTGTTTTCCACGCCTTTTTTTTTTCTTTCATGGTTGATCCAGGCTGAGACAGTCAGGGCCAGTTTCTTACAGCACAGTTTGGTTTAATCTCTATTGCAAGGTAAAGAAAAAACGCATGAAGGATGAAAGCATGAGAAACTGAATCCGGTCACTCTTTTGTGCCATCCCAACTCAATTCAATGAACTAGCTGGTCATTTTATTTATTTCCATTTGGTCTCCCCTTTTTACTCTCTTCTCCACGCTTGCTTTCTGCGTGTCACGCTTATTACGCTCTTATTTCTTCTATATTATTAACTTTTTGGTTTTGGACAAACGGCAAGCAAAAGTTGTCCATTTTTGGGGTTCCTACTGGCAGCAACAAACAAGACGAAGCAAAAAGATTACCAATTTCTGAAATCCGCTCAGGTTCCCGATCCCTGGATTTTTGTTCTTTGTTTTGGGGCAAGGTAATGGCACATATTAAAAGACAAAGAGAAAGAGGAGAAAGACGGGCAGCAGAGAGAATGTGGTGCGATCATGATGAGATGCAATCTATCTATCTATATATGCGTGTGTGTGTGTGTGTGTGTAGCTTGCTATTTTTCTTTACTAGGCGGCAGACACGGAAAAGGAAAAGAGAGATAAGGAAAAAAGGGAAAGGAAGATTGACTCATAAAGACAAACTTTTCAGTCTTTTAGAAATCAGAAAAAAAAAAGAAACAACATCATGTATACTCGCGCATCGACAAACTCTCCCGGTCCCTTGATTAATCCACCAACCTACATTGAATACAAAGGCAAACGATTCCTCATTGTAGATGCTCCTTCCAAGAATAACCTGCCATTATATATCCAGGCAAGTACTAAATCCCTCGTTTCCCATTACAAATACTAACGAAGTACTCATGGATTGAAAAACAGGAATTTGAACGTTGGCATGTCACAGATGTGGTTCGATGTTGTGAAGCAACGTATTCCATAGAACCCTTGACGGAAAAGAATATCGAAGTGCATGACTGGGTCTTTGGTGATGGTGAAGCACCGCCATCTCATATTGTGGATGTCTGGTTGGATCTTATAGAATCACGATTTACGCGACAAGATCATACTATGCATGACGGAAATACGCCTTGCATTGCGACGCACTGCGTTGCAGGTTTAGGAAGGTGAGGTTTTTTCTCTCTCTTTAACATGGAACCGGACCTTTCTTTTTCCCTACATAAAAAAACTGATATACCTTATAATCCTTTTTCTTTTTTTATCAGGGCACCGGTTCTTGTTGCTATTGCATTGATTGAAGAAGGTATGCCAGCATTGGATGCAGTGGCCTACATCCGAGAACGCCGTCGGGGGGCCATCAATAACAAACAGCTGAAGTACATTGAAGCCTACAGGCCTCGATCCAAGAGTCGATGTATCATTAGCTGAAACACGCCATTTTTTTTCTTTCCCTCCTCCATTCCTTCCCTTTCTTAACCTATACACTCCTCCTCATGTATGTCTCTCTGGTTTTTTCCCTTGTATAGAACGAGAAGAGAAAAAAAGTTTTATTCCACAAAATGGATAACCATTTTTGCTCATTTCATTGTACGTTGACCCTGCGTTTTATTTTAGATTTCAAGAACGCAAAATAGGGGAACCAAGAAAGCACGAAAAAAAAAAAAAGAGCAGAATAAAAAGAGAAAGACGCAAAAGATTCAATTTAGAACAACTCTAATACACTGAAATGCAACAACAGAACAAGGAACGCATTTGTGCGTTTCTTTTTTTTTGGGGGGGGGGGTTGGTGGTAATGGCTTATACCTTGTATGGTATTTTTTTATTGACTACAGTATTTATGATATTTTCTTTTTCAGAAGAACAACAAAGAGTAAAGACGTGTTCAGGAAGGAAAAGAAAAAAGAATGGAAAACAAAGATTAGTGTTATTATTGAATGAATACAGCAGCCATGACAACGATCATCATGGCAACAATGGCAGGTGTGTTGCGAATGGATTCTCCCGTAGCTTTTGCAGTAGGTGTAGTGGAAGGATGATTGGTAGAAAGAGCCGGGTTGAACGAGGAAGAGGAAATGAAACCGGAACTGATAGCTAAAGAAAAGGGTTCGTTAGAACATCCCGCATTAAACTCACATAGAAAAAGAAAACTTATATCGATCCTATTTCTTTCTTTTTTTTTTAGCTTACCATCACTGGAAGAGGAGACAATAACGCTTGCCGATGCAGCGCCAGAGAAAGAAGAGGTACTTGTGATAGTTGCGGTAATGCTACTTGTCACCGTGCCACTACCATGGAGAGCGGAAGAAGAAGGCGTCGTCCCGGCCGATTTTCCGGCAGACGCGGAGGAGGAGGAAGGGGTGGTGTCTATCACGCTAGAAGAAGCAGAGCCGGTTTCTTTTGCAGCTGGCGTGGTCACCGCGGAAGATCCTGTGGGTTTGGTCCCAGCAGCAGTAGTAGTAGTAGAAGAAACGCCTTGGGTAGGTGTTTCTTCTTCTGTAGGTGTTGTCTCTTCACTACCCGGCCAGTCATTTCGAATACAGGCTTCCTCACATTCATTACTGCCATTACAGTTGACGATACAGTCATCCGACGTATTCACTAGATAAAATCGTTTATTTAGAAAAAAGCAACACAAATGCAGAGTAAGTAAAAGAAAAAGAAAAAATAACAGAAGGAGGGATGAAAGGAGAAATGATAGATGGTTTCATTCTCTTCCAATCTTTTAATTTCCAACTTACCGCACTTGTATAGACATTCCGTATCCGAGGCAGCGCATTCACATTGTGCATGGACATTGGCAACAGCAGCAGCCAGGACAAGAAGAAGAGCAACATTGATCTGCTTCATTATTAAGAAAAACTTTTAGGTGTTAAAGAAAAAGAAAAAGAGAGAGAGAGAAAATAGATAGAAAAACTAAAAGGAGAATGGAGAACGGAGGACGATGTTGATGTCTGTGGGTTGAGCATCCCATTTTTATAGTCTGACAACAAGATGTGGACTGTTTGTTTATGCATTTGGCGTAGAGATTGCGTTTTCTTTATCTGTTGTTCGCTCTCTCTGTCCTCCATATGTCTCACTCTATGTGTGTATATAAGGTGTACGTCTCTCTTATGCGTTGTCTTTTTTGCCCTAATCCAACTTAATAAGAAAATAAAAAAAAGAAGAAGGTTGGTTTCCGCACGTTATGCTATGAATGTAATGCATATGTAGATGTAGATCCATGCCCGACAACTTTTTTTCTCTCTCTCTCTCCCCTTCCTAATGATCTCACCGCGGTATAATGTACCAGACCGGGTATCTCTGCCCCTATTTGCCCCCTCTTTTTTTCTTTTCACTTACTCTTTCTCCCTCCATTCCCCTGCAGCGGAAGGGAATAAAAAAAGGTCTCTTGCTTTACTCTCGTTGTTTTTAATAGTCCGCCTACTTGTTGAGCTACTAATGAAGGCGCCCTTTTCGTTCCTGTAGACTAAAAAAGAAAAAAAAAAAAGGGAAAACGCCACGGATGCGTCATTTTTTTTTCTTTACGCGGTCGGTTGAATCAAAAAAGAAAAAACTTGTTGCTGCAAGATCTTTCAGGATCGGATAATCCTCTTTTAGGAATAGCATGAACCAGATGACAGAAGACGGAGTTTCTCAGAGATGACACGCACACAGGTCCATTGGCTAAAGTAACCTAGAGAGAAAAAAAGAGAGAGAGAGAAAGAGAAGAAAGGACACAGACAATCTTTGTTGATAGGGTACCATTATTTACATCATAATAAACTACAAATGAACAAGGATCATAAGAATCCATTCACAAAACTTACCCTATTTTATTCATTTCGCTTTCCTTATTAGGTTTTGGCATCCTTGACAACTTTTTGCTAATAGAGAGATTTCATCTCATCCTTCTATCGCCCAATACCACGGATCGGATATAATTATCAACTTAGGTTAGCAGCGTGTTACTCAGAAAACAACAATCATTTCTGTATCTTCTTTCTTGGTAAAGTGTGTAACTATGTTGTTGTTTGTGGCAAAATGCAAGATAAAAAAAAAAGAGAGAGGGAAGCATTTTCTGTTCGATCTAAATCCGATCTAAGAAAATTGGACAGTTTAGGAAAAAAAATCTCCAGCAGCCCTACGTTAAGGATAAACAAGTGTGCTTTACTTTAAAAAAGAGAAAAAAAAAAGAAAAGAGAGAGAGAAAAGGAAGCTACCAGTATTACTATAATATTCCATTTTCTTTTGTTCTGGATCCTAAGCTGCCATTTCCCGGAGTGAAAGGGGACGGAGCTATTCAACCAAGCTTCTTTTTTTTTTTTTGGGTGTCCGATCGCTTGGGTTGCTTCCATGGTAAAATGAGGCCAAAAGGGAAAAAAAAAAGGGTACAGGGAAGACAAAAGGAGAGATAAGCCTTGATTAAACAAACGAAAACAAACAAATACAAAGGGGATCTGCGTCTTTTCTTTTTTTTGTTTCTTGATTTACTTCCCGGGGAGGGATCGATCTTTACGCAATTCATGAACAAAAAAAAAAAAAGAAAGAGCAACAAATAAGATCGGGTCTGGTGCATCAAGCAATAACTGCTCCCACGTTAAAAGAATCCACCCCCCTTCTCTTCCCATTTGCTCCTTTCCAATTCCTTTTTTTTTTCTTAAGTTCTTTTTAGTTATTTTAGTGTATTCTTTCATTCCGCATGGTATGTGGTTCGTCTGATTCTCTTTCATCAATTTCTACCATATGAAATCTCGGCCCACTATCACTGCCCACCCTGTCGCGATGGCCAAGTCTCGCCTGCCTCCTTCTCCTACTGGCGCTGCTGCTATTGTTGCTACTACTACTATTCTCGCCTTCCACCTCCATTTCGGTTATCCTTGTCTCGTCAACATAAACTAATCGTCGTTCCGGACTATCTTCCAATGGTCTGGCTTGGACATGGATGATCGGATAATGGACAATCCTTGGCGAGGTTTTGTTGTTACTGTTGTTGTTATGGTTATTGTTGTTGTTGTTGTTGTTACTGCTACTCGGCGTAGTAGAAGTACTTCCATTCTGTAAATAATTCTGTGTTTGTACGGTGATAGATCCTTTCCGGAGTAATTTAGAATAATCTACAATTTATTAATCCATGAGCATTCGAACAAAAAGAATAGAAGACGAGAAAAAAAAGAAACCTGTTGTTGTTCTTATTTTTTTTTTTTTTTTACTTACGCAATCCACATGCATTACAAAGTGTCCTTGCACCATCAGGACCCCGACGCCACTCAGGAGTCTCTGTTGTATGGCAAGAATGACATCGTTGACCCACCATCGTTCGTTTCTAAGACAAGAACAAAACAAATAAAGTCAATTTATCGGTAAAGAAAACAAAGCTTATTGGGGCAACGAATGAAGATCGTTCCCTTTTTTTTTCTTTCTTACACTTCGTCTTCGATATTTCGGCCTTGCATTTTCTTGTAAATTCCGTGCTTGCCTAATTAATTCGTATTCTGGTTCTTCATTCTATTGGGAAAAGAGAACAAAAACAGAATTGGTTGGCCGTGTCATCGAAAAGAAAAAAAACAAGTGAGGGCAAGGAAAAAAGGTTACTAACTTCATTCTCATCTTCGGGTATCATTGTTCGTTTCCGTTTTCTTTGCTGCTCATCTGCTGTTTTTAATGAATTTAAAAGATCATGCGCAGTTTCTGTCATATTATCCCATATCATTTCACGTTCTTCTGTTGGCTTGACTTTGTATTTCATCAAATCTTGACAGATAAGCGAGCATTTTTCGATCATCTTTAAAGATAAAAGAAAAATAAAAAAAAAAAAAGAAGAAGGTTTCTTTATATCAATGCAAATGCCAACTTGGGAAGTAGGACATATGAAAAGAAAAAAAAAGAGAGAGAGAGAGAGAGAGAAAGGCTGCCTTACATCTTTTAAAGTCAAGTCGACTGATCCTTCTCGAGGGGCAAGTGGCAATGGTGCTAAAGGTGGTAGACGAACCGATTCGGTGTGTTCATTGGACGTATAGTCGTCTTCCATAGGAGAAAAAAGCGGTGGTTTAGCAATAATAGGTATGCCTACTGCATGTAAAAGTCCAACTCGTGGCAGACGTCTTTCCACGGCGACAGAATGAGTTCGTTGTTGGAAAAGACCATCATTTGGACTACATGGACAGGGATAAGTTAACCAATATGTCCATTTTTTTTTTCTTCAATGCCAACAAGTTGCGCATGTATGCGGGGCAGGAAGAGTTGAAACTTACACAGCTGAAGTGGAGGACGATGAGGTTGTCACCGAAGATGATTCAGAAGTACTAATACATAATCGGGAGACATCCATTTAGACAAATTCCCAAGTCGGAGAGAGATGACAGAGAACCGTTTAGGAGAACAAAAAAGGTGTACCGATCTGAAAAGAAATTTAGAACCTCTGTGACTTGGAGTCTATTCAAAATGGGGGATATAAGGTGAAGCGCTTAGGCCAGCCCAGTAGACCAAAAATGCCATGTTAGGGCTATCGCGATCTGTTGATAAGCACACCACACAACCCGCTAATTTAGCCGCAGATAATAACTATCCGTATGCTTGGTTCTTTTTCAACGTGCATTTCCATACCCCGAACACTGGAACCTGCAGCTATCCCCCGCCCCTTCCGATTCTGCAACATATCATTGAACAAAATGTAAATATGATACGATTTTTCAGCACAGTGCATCCAAGTTGATCATGCTCTCAAATGACAAAATTGGAATTTTTTTCAAAGTAGACAAAGTTGGTTCACATCTGATCACGACGAGCATGCTGTTACCATATCCGTCGCTAATTTGAAAGCGCCGATCATTGCACCCAGTTGAATGCTATCGTGTGCTCCCTCCCCTAAGCGGTATCTGACAACAAAAAAAAAAAAGGTTAACTTTAACATGATCGTTCCTTTCACCTTTCTCGCCCCCGTCAACAACAGAAAAAAAAAAAGAAAAGGAAATAAAATAACGAAATGCATACTCAATCTTAGCCAATGTTTCATATAAAAATGCACGTGCGTTCGTTGGGTAATCAATCGTCGATATGTACAAGCCGATTTCTGTCACAATGTCGGGCAAAGCCAATCCGTACTCACGCTTGAGTTTTTCAATGTCTATGAAAGGGGAAAGAAGAACAACACAGGTGAACATTTCGGTTTCCGCTCGGCTAAGAAGAGGGGCGCTCTTTTTTTTTAACTTACTTGAATAAACCGTAGTATATTCTTCAGTCATCATCCAATTGACAATTCGTTCAATATCCTTAGGGTGTGGATGCCCTGTACAATTGTATACAGCCGTTTCATCCACCCGGTCATAACCTGCATGGCATGCTTGTAGAATGTTAAGTGCTCGACGCATATCCCCCCTTGATAACCTCAATAACGCCGTTCTACCGTCGTCCGTCAAGTATACCCTATTTAATAACAATAAATAACATATCCATATCTAGCCTTTCTGGAATTTTCTCTTTTTTTTTTTCTTTTTTCTTTTACCCTTCTGCACGAACGATGGTGTCCAGTCTTGATTCCACTTGTTCTAATTCCAAAGGTGCAAACCGGAAACGGGTACAACGAGACTGAATGGCAGGTATGATCTTGCTCACATAATTACAGATAATACAGAACCGTACATTTTTCGCATATTTTTCAATCACTGCAAACGCATGGAATAAAAAAATATACGATTAACCCTTTGACTTTCTTATTTTGTCTCTATTACCTCGTCGCAGAGCTGATTGTGCTGCACTTGTCATGGAATCTGCTTCATCAAGGATAATAAGCTTGAAACCGGAACTAAAGGATAATGAATCATTAAGGGTTTAATTGAACTTGCCTACCATTCCTTTCTTTATTTACCTGTAGATTGTTCGTGTACTTGCAAAGTTTTTGATCTGTTCTCGGACGACATCAATACCACGGTCATCCGATGCATTCAGCTGGAAATTTTTTTGTCTTTACTTAGCTCCCACAACTACTTTGGTTCATGCTTCAATGTATTTTACCTCAAGAATCATGGATTTGTAAGCTTTTCCATACAACTTTCGTGCACAAGCAAGGATGGTCGATGTTTTTCCTGTACCGGGTGGTCCGTAAAAGAGAAGGTGCGGAAGTCGATTGGCTTCAATAAACGTTTGGACTAGAATAGACTTTGGATCAGTATTGCTTTTTTTTCTTTTTCTTTTTCTTTTTCTTCTCTTTTCTTTTCTTTTCTTTTCTTTTCTTTTTTTTTTTTTTTTTTGGATCTCTCTATTCAACTTTCTGTATGCCGCCAAAAAAGAAAAGAAAGAACGTACTTGTGGAGACAATGTGCTCCTGAGACACGAGGTCGTTCAACTCCTGAGGTCGGTATTTCTCGACCCTAGCATGCAAAGGAAACAAAAAGATCGTCAGCATGTTGTCGTTGCTTTGCGTGCAACTTTTTTTTTGTACCAAGGAGAGTTATCCAAAGTGTCGGGCATGGCTACCATTTTGCCTTTGCCTTTTCGGCTGAAGGCTGGCATGTCCAATTCCATATCTGTCATGTCGGCAAGTTTTTAGTGTGTTGTGTATAAAAACTGAAAAGCTCGGACACGAACTTTTTCCACGCGCACGCGTCTTTGGAAAAAAAAAGTTGCTATTTTTGCTGCTCCGGACGTCAGTCGCGCGATCAAAACCGTCACACGACAGTACCTTTTATTCTCTCTTTCTTAACCCACCGTCCAATCGAGTTCTCCTTAACCCTTTCCCAGGGATTTAAAGAAAACCCAATGTCTATGACAAGACAAACTTACATACACAATGAGCACATCATGTCTTATGCGTTTGGGATTTTGGCTTATATAAAATAAAAGTTTTAATTCTTTTTCTCAGAAAGGCAGCCCGTGGTTTTGCATGAGTATTGACTTGTTTTTGTCATACAGTATACAACATAGTCGTCTTCAGAAACAAAACCAAATAAACTCTTGTTGAGCCTCTATGAGCAGTATATATTCTCTCGATTTCTATTTTTGACCGGGCTTTGATTATAAAGCTGACTTGGCAAAAGGAAAGAAGAGTTTCAAAACCTTAAAATCGTAATTGGACCCTATCCCGAAGGCTGAATAGGATAAAAGTAAAGAATGGGAACCAATAGCATTATTGTGATATGAAAATGACGTGCTCCCCTCACTTGAACCCGTGCTCTTGGCCAAGTTGACGTAAGGAAACCTATCCAAACTATGGTAAGGGTGCAGTTTAGAAGATCATGCACAGATAGCACTGTAGATGATCCATAAAACATCCACTCCTAGCCATATGAAGAATTACTTGGAGATGTATGGAAGAGAGAGATAGATAGAGAGAGACAATGGCGTTGTTACCGTCCCGGTTCACTCTAGTTATGTTCGCTATCCCTTTTTTTTAAATGTCTGACGGCACATAAGCTCTATTCACAGTGACGAGGGATAGCCAGTACAGCATCCGTACCATCAGGGGAATTATTTTATGATTGTATGCTCGTCAGAGAGAAGCAAAATCTTGATATACTTTCATTGGGGGAAAAGTGACAGGTTGTCCTAGCTGGGACAGTTGACGTATCACTTCCCTGTCATCCTTCTATCGGAATGCTTTCCATCGGAACGTTAGTTCCATCCCCCACCGGGTCTGATCCCGCAGTGCTGACTTTTGTTTAAAAGCATGTTTCATGTCAAAAACAACAAGGAAATACGATCATTCCCAAAAACAAAAAAAACACATATATGCATTCAGTTTCATCATAGAACAAAAGAAAGTCTTGCATAAGTCTAATTTCTCTCGCTAACTTGCTAAAATGTTGGATCATAGGACAACACGCTGTCATAGAAAATAGAAAAGGACGCGTTTCCCCCATTGACTTGTACAACGATGGTATCCAGCCAACCACGTTTTTATAGGATATTAACTCTTTTTTCTTTTTCTCATCGTTCAGGGAAACAAAAAAGGGTTATTTTCATATGTCTCTAGAAGAGATAAAGTTGTATCACTTTTACCATTATATTTAAGGGTAACGGAAGGACCCCGTTTAAAAAGAAAAAAAGGAAATCGGTCAGGTACATTTTTATTTTTTTGGTTCTTCACGTAACAGACAATTTGGATAATTTCTTTTTCAGAAGGATTAAACAAGAGATAGATGCGTTGGTTTTTCGTTTTACAGGTAAAAAAAAGATGAAAAAGAATAAAATAAAATGGGATGGGAGGGTATACACCATACTTCACATAAAAAAAGTACATAAGAAAACAAAATGGATGTTTGAACAAAGGGAGAAAATATCAATCAAAGGAAGCTGGCATAATGTGTGTATATATATATATAAACATGGTCTTCTTCTTCTTCTTCTTCTTCTTTGCTTCTCCTCCTTATTGATAGACAAAAAGGCAGAAAAAAAAAGAAAAAAGAAACAAAGACAAATGGAATTACCTCATGAAATGGTTTGGTTTGATTTTTGGTTGCTTTTTTTTTACGGTTTTTCCGGTTGGTTATTTTGGGGGGGGTTTTTTCGGTGCGCCACTTATTCATGTCATTCAGTGGCTGCACGTTTTCGTCTCCATTCCACCACTTGTTCGCATGGAGGTTGTATTGGTTCGGCTTCTCCTTCATCATCCTGGCCAACTACGATTTTGAAACGACCTTTGTGTATAACATTGCAAATGGGTCTATCTTCCTGTGTAGAATGGCGACGAAGGTGCGAAATGAAATCCTGGGACGCGTAACTCGTCGCGGCGGTTGATCCACCAGAACTTGAAGAAGAAGAGCCAATGGAAGAAACAACGGTGTGATAGGAATAGGATGAGGATTGGATTGGGATGGGCTGAGGTGCCTGTTGTTGTGGGCATTCATTGTACCAAAAGTCAGAATCCCAGATACGCGGACAGGTACGCAAATCGGAAGAAATGGCTGTACGAACGGTAAGATGATGTTGCGTGGTAGATACTAGATCGGGATCGGTTTCTGTTGGTGGTTTTATTTTGATGCCTGCCAATTCAGCAAATTCTTTAGCCGTAAGATCTTCGCATTTGATTTCGGGTGAAGGAGAAGGTCGATGACGAATGAATTTTTCGGTGGCGGCTGCTAAGGTGGTAGGAGTCCATTGTTTCTTACTATTCGCTGAATATTTTGCAAATAGTGCTAATCCTTTACGCCATTTGCTGTTTGGGGTTTGATAATGAGCAGGCATAGAAGGAGGATTGTGCGATAGAGCAGCGAGGGTCATGAAAAGAAGAAGAATAATAAGAGATAGGATACATACAAAATATAGCAGAAAGGGTTGTTTATCGAGTTGTAAAAATAAAAAGAAAAAGAGATCACAAAATAGAATATAAAAAGATAAAGAGTATTAAAGCGTAAAAAATAAAATAATAAGAAAGAAGAAGAAGAGTAAAAGGGAATGAGAGAAGAAAAGAGAGGAGAAAAAACCTGAAAAGCAATAAAACTTTTTTTTTTTCTCGGGACGACGAAAAAAAAAAAAAAGTTGAATCCATCCACCGACCTGTGCAATTCGGACGGAACTTGTCGCTCTGTCTCTTTTTTCTTACTCGAAAATCCAAAATCGCCGCTGTTTCGTACCACGTGAAGACAATAAATGAGCTAATAGCGCACCTCCTCTTCAGAGAGAGAAAGAGAAAAGAGTGTGTGCTTAATCTATAACAACAGTCATCCCAATCCTATTGATATTGAGATGTTCGTTGCTAGCTATTCCAAAAACAAAGAGAACTTACTAGTAGAAGGGGGATCTACCCACATCAACCGATTCTTGGGGAATCACGGTATCTCAAAGTCCCTTACTAGAAACGATGACCTCATTTCCACTCATTCCTAACCTACCTTTTTTCCAGAAATTTGTATGGCTTGAATGGGGTCTCTTTTTTTTTTTTTTTACTTTGATCATAAGGAGCCTTCCATTTTAACAAATGAGAAGATTCGAACCTGTGGTTTTTTCGATGTCTGACAATGTACTACAACAATCAAGTTTAAATAATTGCTGATGATTGGATCATACTGATAAAAGAATTAAAATCCTTCTTTTTAAACTGATGGTCGAACGCATCGATATAGATCTTGATCATGAAAAGATGGCCTAACCTTCTTTTGTTTCTTTCGTTCTTTTCCTCTTACCAACATGCATAAAAGAAGGATAAAAGAAAACAGAAAGGTAAGATGACGATATGCACTTTTTGGGAGGAGAAAAGGAGCAAACGAAAAGGGAAGGTCATCATGTAGTGGAAGAGCATAAAAAATATAAGAAAGGATAATAGTTATAATAATAACAATGTACGCCATTCTCACGAGTGCCTCACATTTCTGTTCCCTGTCAAAGCGTTGTATAACTGAACTATGTTCAAGCTCTTTAGGTGAGACACGGACACGAGAAAGAAGAGTGAGCGAGTGACAGAGGGACTGCAACTTACCCTATCCAGCCAACGGGAAGGGAGCGGATAGTAGGAAAGGTTACGCAGTGATGATTGAACTGAGAAAGGGTTCATCTCCCGACATTTTCCGTGACCCGACAGAACTACAGGTTTTTTCAAATGTTTTTGAAGGTTCCACCCAAAATTGTTTGAAATATCGGAGAGTCAAATTTTGAAGTATCATCTAATCAAGCTATGAAAATTCGCAATAAGCGATTTTGAATCAAAAGCGTGTTTTCGTTCAGAGGCAAATGCAACTACATCACAAAGACATAGATAACCATCCTACTAATTAGAAGATAATTCTAAACGACACAATGGTTAAAACAGTTGAGGATACTGGAGAATATCAGCAAAAATAGTGTAGCCCATTCTGTTTGTTTCATGCAAAACGCTAGGTACCTGTATGATGTATGGAAAGACAATTAGTAACGGTTAAACTTTATTAAACATATTATTTACAGTAAATAAAAGAAAGTCATGATAATTGTCAATGTAAATAGTTTGAATTATTGAGTATTAATACATACGAGGAGGATTACATGCTGTTTAAATGAAGCCATGGTTCTCAACGTGCTGATCCTTGTTCTCAATGTCCTGTGGATCATCTCACAAACAAGATAATTACGGAGCTATTAATTATACCACCATATTAGCTTTCTCGATTCCGTGACTTATCGTTCATAGCTTCCTGTTATGTTGAATAAATTAGATGAATCACTTCGTATACAGGAACGCTGACCGTGCCCGTAATTTCATAAAAGGACGAAATAAAAGTCAACTAGAGAAATGAAATATCTACAGCCTATTTCATATGATCCTGTTTTATTTATGTAGCGGAATCCAGATCGCATATTAACAGAGAGTTTAATTTTTCTATGCTATAAAAACAATACTAAACATCATACTGTAGCGGTAAAGTGCATAACGTGTAGTATCAAGAACCCTTTGTCGAAAAGAAGACTCATAAAGCTACGTCATGATTAACTCAGGTGTAGCTGCATTCATTCTCATCGCATATACACTGGCACATGGTCCTAAATCAAGCAAATGGAACCTTGTTGACAGTGACCGACAAATCAATCAAGTCGTTCTCTTTGTATGATTACTTTTATAGTCTATAACCAGTGCTGTCGGCGACAGGCATTGCATACCACATCTTCTTTCTCTCTTTCTTTAGCTTTGTTGTTTTCTG
>JNDP01000952.1:0-16695 GCA_000696975.1 Apophysomyces trapeziformis B9324
TTGATAGTAATGTCAATAGCGTGGGATATATGCATCGATAATGAAATTCAACAAAATCCAACTTTAATGATACGAGTACTGTTGCGGTAACGCCGACTTGTCAAGGAGCCTTTTGACGCTGTATATCACCTTGCTGATGTTGCGGCTGCTTTGATATTTATACCTCGGTTTTGGCAAATATGACGGTAATATAAACAAATCGCATGGCCTTGGACTGTAAGGGATCTTATCATATATATGTTACAGTAGCATGCTACAGCTAGGATTGTGAATCAGTTAATTGCAGTTTCTTTATGCATAAATGGGGTTTGCAATTTATGCATCAGCGTACATAAGGGACATATGACATCTCCTTGTTTTGAGATCGTTAACTTCTTCTTTTCTCTGTCATCTTACATTTGAAAAGCTGTTGACATTCCATTCATCCTGGTGTGCTTTGCTGAGTGCTCACTAAAGATTTGATTCAGAAACGGCAAGAAATTTACAGAAAAGCTTTGTCCATTTTCCTATTGTTCATTAGCAAAGATGAGAGTGTATACGCTGTGACGTGCCCTTGTACAAGGGAAAGGGCAGAAATTAAGTAAGAGTGTACTTTGGGACCAAGTAAAGGTACCTTTGCCGTTACTGTTATCTTACAGCTGAAGCAAAAGTTGTTGTTCTGTTAGTACATGCATTGTATTATGTGTTGCTCCATCAATGCAAGCTATACATATACATAATGTGATAATAGGAGAAGGATAAAATCACATTGCAGGAACGTAGCTGTAGTTGACTGTGTCTCTATAGTAGTAAAATGGTCTAATTGTCATAAACTGCACATAGGAGATACTTACCCTGCATATAAAAATACTGTGATCCATAATCAAAGTTCGAAACTATATCGAAGTCTCACTCTGAAGTGCATAACGACGTTTCAGCCCTGCACGAGTATTTTGCTGTGGTATACATAAAAGGACCACCTAATTTACGTACTGAAATAGAGTGACTCCTTGCACTAGATTCAAAACTTACGATGATGTGGCCAGCCTACTTAACTATCTTTTTGGTCTTCATTGCTTGCTTCATATCAACAAGCCAGAGTGACCTGTTAACTGAAGATTTCCATTCTCCAAAGACCATTCTCTTTTCTTCTTTCGTCGGGGGGTCATCGCATGTCACTTGGGTGCTTAGCATTTTGAATGAACTTGCTGAGCGTGGTCACCGAACGATATATTTAACAACTGTTAGTTATATCACATTGGCCAAGTATTTATAATAGGTTAACATTATTTTGCCGCAGGATGAGCAAGCCAAGTTCGCAAACAGTTACCCGAAAATTGAGGTTCAATCGATAGGACCGATAGGGAGCGATATACGCCAATTGGTGGATAAGGTAGCCCACGAAGAAATTGTAGTTTTGATAGCTGCATACTTGAGCCATTTTAAAGCACATTATGTTAAAGGTGAAGAGTCTGATTAGCGGACGGCTTTTGCTATAATTATCCTTTAATATCTTTGATAGAATACCGCTTTCAGAAGAAACTGTTTGATAATCTCAACATCGACGTCATTATATGTGATCACACGAACCCGTCTTGTGTAGATGCAGCCTACACCGCTAATATTCCGTTTATCGAGACCGCAACATCAGCATATTCTAAGGGTTAGTTTCTCAATATCGTCCTCTCATTTTCCTTTCGTAACATGATTTACCCTCACTAGACAGCGCCGCACCTTATGTTAACGTGGATATCTTGACTCGCATAGAGGATACCACGCTTCATGAATCATTTAGCATACGCTTCTACAACAAATTTATTGTTCCTTTTATCGTGCTGAATCGAATTAAGGACGATATCAAGTTCCTATCAAAACAAAAGGCAGAATTGGGTGTAAAAGACAGCCATTTACAACCAAATGACCGTATAGCAGACTCACTGAAGATCATTAATACCTTCTTTGGTACTGAGACCCCTCGCCCCATGGGTCCACTGGTAGAATTAGTGGGTCCCATTCTTCCACGAACATATGATCCATTACCAGAAACCCTTCGGCAGTTTTTGGACGGACGTCAACGGGTTGTTTACGCTGCCTTTGGTCAACATGCTTTACCAACCGTCGCCGATTGCACCTTGATGCTAACTGCCCTTTTAGAAAATAAGGAAACAAACACCTTAGATGGATTCGTATGGGCTGGACTACCAACCAATTTCCCTGAACTGATTGCCACCTCATCTGGAAAAGCCTACAATATAACACAAATGCTGAAAGACAATGACGGCGTCTCTAAGGATGTCTTTTTCGTTAAATGGGCTCCTCAGCAAGCTGTTTTGCGCCATCCTTCTGTCATGTTATTCTTGTCACATGGTGGAATAGGCTCCATCTATGAGGCTCTCTTTGCAGGCAAACGCTTGGTTGTGTTTCCATTCTTTGCTGATCAACCAAGCAACGCAATCAAGTTGGAAAGAGCAAACGTAGGGGCTCATCTCAGCTTCCAAGCCTCTTCCGAGGAAGCATCGCAAATTATCCGTAAAATCGCACTAGATGAAAAAGGGGAAATTCAGGCTAGTGTCAATCGCTACAAGGCCATGATCCAAATCCATTCGAGACATGGGACTCTACGTGGTGCCGACCTTGTCGAGGAAGTAGCTTTTGCAAATATTAACGGAAAATTGCCACACCGATATGAAGCTGCACGCCAAATGTCGTTCATCAAAGCGAATAATTTGGATCTTTATGTGGCAATGACTCTCTTGATTTTCGTACCCATTTTGCTCGTATGGAAGACTATTGAAGCGGTACTATATAAAAAGAAACAATCTAAGACAAAGACAATAGAGTCAAAGAAAGATCTATAGACAGCGTATGCATACGTCTTTTCTATGTCATCATTTCTTCCAAGACTAACTTGTTCATTCCATAAACAATAAATAAAATGGGGGAAGTAGGGACTTTCGTATATCGGTTAAGTATATAGATCTTTCTACCCGTGCACGACTAAGGCCTTATACACAAGCCAGTTTAAATCGTGGTAGTCATTGATAGTTATGTCTCATCCACTAATTCCGCACAGCATCCTTATATTTGATGTAGGGAAGTATGGAAAACAAGCAATCGATATAACAGATTGATTTTGGATTTCAAAATTGTCTCAAAGAGATCTGATTGTTTAAAATCGATGCCCGGAAAACTTCCCTGGTACGATCCAATATATGATCACTTCTATCCTCATTATAAGTACAAGTGTTTCCTCGTCCTTTATACCGATAGTGTGGTTATCAACTACACAAGGTTTTTTGCCCATTCAATGATAATCCGGGAAACACACTCGCATTCTCTCATTTTCCGCACACTTGTTTCTTTATATAGACCCCTAGCGAAACTCGTGAAATTTCGTCTTCCGCAAAACCAATCGTGTCTGTTATACTAGACCCGAAAACAAAGATGTGTAAAAGCCATCTCTGAGATCCCAACATTGATATAACTTATTTTCTTATTCAGTCAATAAAGTGAAGAAAGGAAGAGAAACAAGGAGAGAAGCACTTATTGCAAAGTACCCTGTACATGAATCACGTAAACTTTTGCTAGAGGTCCGTAACTTTATGCATGGTAGTGTCAAATATTATTTCACCTTTTTTTTAGTTGGAACATGGTATCTTTTGTATGCATTCTCGCACGGTTAATATATTCTTTGAACCATTTATTTCTTTGTCTTTTTCAGCAAGAGAGGCCCATTACATCCTTCGGCCATGATACCTCCACGATAGGTTATGCGCTGTGGTATTTTACCATTAATAGTGGCGATGTCGTAGCGTTGTAGCAACAGTATGAGAATTATTTTGATTTTTTGAACAGCCAGGAAACGACCTATTGAAAAAGGATAAGTCTTTCGGGGATAAAGCATATAATCCTCTTTTTATTTGCCTCACCTGGACAGAGGTTCTTTCCCATGCTGAAAGTGACAAAGTCTCTACCAGGTGTTGATGGTGAACGATTATTGTCCATGGAGGGATTCAATTTATCTGCTGTGCAAGCTCCTGCATTTAAACCCATATTTATCTGGCGGGACGCGGCCTCGACCAGACGTCCTAATGGAAAAGTGTTATGCCCCTATCCGCCAGGTCTTTGCTTGTTTACCTTTTGGAACTTTAAGTCCATTGCCGAAAGTATAATCTTCGAGAGCTTGTTTTCTGTTAAACAGCGTATCCGCTCCGTAGCGTAGCGTTTCATAAAGAAAACTATTCAAAAATTGCATCTTATCCAAACTGTCTTGCGTAATCGGCCCGTCCCCCAGAACTTCCTTGATTTCTGATTTCAATTTTTCTTTAATATCTGGACGAGCAAGAAGCCAGTGCACAGCCAAAGCTGTCTGTTGGGAGGTAGTATGCTGAGCGGCAAATGACATAATTAACAAGACTTGCACAATGTCTTCCTTTCTGCATCGGGTTCCATCTGGTTTCGTACATTCAAGTAGATCCTGCAACAGATTTACTTCAAGCTTATATGATTCTCCTCGAGTATTTGCTTCGGCCATCTTTGCTTGCCGCTGTTGGATAATAGGCGCAATACGATCCTGTACTACCTGACAATGATGTCGAACGTCATAAAGGAATGGTAGTAGAAAGCGATGGTAAGGTTTTGGGAACATATAAAGCCAAGGAGCGTTCTTCTCTGTAAATATTGCGAAATGTATAACGGAAGAGAGGAGCACTGGGTCGTTTTGGATTTCACCACCGAAGAGACAAGGGGCATCCATACGTATGTTTATTTCTCGAAAGAAACGCATAGGGTCGTCAATAACTGTACTGTCGGACCCTGAAAGAAAACCCTCCAGTGCGTGGTTGAAACCAGTAATCATACGTTCAGTGTATTCAGGCATCCTCGATTTAGCTAACGTTGACCTTAGCAACAAACGGACTACTTGGGCCATGCTGTGAATGACTAGTGGCTTAAAGATGTAATCATAATGAAGTATATCTTTTGTGGATAATTGTTAGCATTGTGACTGATGAAGCATACGAATACTAACCTATGGCAGATCCCTCTACCGATGATAGTATGGAATGGTCACCTTTCAATGCTTCTAATGCACATTGACCGGCAGCTACAGTAATAGTTTTTCCCATCAAGTTAAGGTCGTACAGTTCACCATAAGTTTTCGTGCACCAGTCAATAAAACGATGGGAAAAAAGTAACATATAGAGGGTGTGACCAAACAATGGCAAGGGAAATGCAACCTTGGGTGGCGACATTTTATGCCGATGTCTTGATTCAATACGGTTGATGATAGTGAATACGGTCCAGGCAGCTGGTATAGTCCAGAACAAGGTTCCTCTTCTTGGTCGCCAATGATACAAGTTGACAGCGAGGTCAACAGCGCGAGACAGATACATTGCAAATAAAAATAACAAAATACAAGTTTGGGATGTGGATATTTTGGAGCGAAGTCAATATTTTGGAGGAAGTTTACGTTATGTGTCGCGCTTATAAGCGGTATCGCTGCCAGTATATTTATAGTCGGCTATTGATGATATGGCGCTAATGTATGAGAGTTACATTGTTTTAGTAGCTAAGGGACAGATATCCTACAGAAGTTATGGAAACATTTTATTTTTAGCTTTGCATATCACTTAATACAATGGGGCCCATCGATTTTTACGGTTTCCGCTTCCTAAGCTTAGAGCTAAAGAGTGTTGATAGTTAATGGAAGTATCTAACAACACAAAACCACTCTATTACTTTGTTATTATTCCAAAAATTTGAAAGGCTTGGAGTTAAGGAGAGCGACATTAGCGAGGGGAACTGCAAAACACCAATCAATGCATCAACATACAAACATACATCCGATCTACGCGTTTTCAAACCTTTATGTTACTGTATGAATGCGATATATACGTACGATAATGCAATAGAAATATACAAATCTTGCATACATTAAAATGTAAGCTGCATATTAAAGATCGTCCCATTGTTGGGATATGACGTGGATAATATGTATACCTTGCATGCAGAATAACGACTACAGCTAAAACCTTCAGAAGGAGTCCTTTAAAGAACAGATAAAGATTGGCTGGGTGGGACGAGGTTCTGTGTTGCTTTACCAATATCCCTTAATTAAGCTTAAATGGGCTTAATCGCCTAAACAAAGAAATATGAATGCTTGCGAAGACTTGTCGCATGAATATGAATATTCCAAGGGTTTGTATGTATTGTTTCTGCCAACATCTGTATATCAAGTGTTTTAACCTCACCATCACAATACCTATATCTATGAAAAGAGAAACTTCAAGTTGAATGCAAATGCAGATCAGCATGAAAGCTCACGTTTCCAGGATGGGTTTCTTTTTCATATAACACTAAAAGATTTCTGACAATACAATCGAATAAAGTATTGCTTCAGCCCGGCCAGATTGAACTGACCCATTTCAAGCCTTACCCTGCATCTACGGAAGATCTCCGATGCATGATCAATGTTGCAGACGAAGCAGCCGATCTCTCTTTGCTATGGAACAAGTACAAGCTGAAGGCAATGAATAAAACAAAAATGGATGGACTATACGTCGAGTTCAATTACCAAGACATTGCGTAAGTACCGTTTTTAATTGTGCAAGTAGTGAAATATACACACTGTCTATGGAAGCTCAGTTCTGTAATTTACACGTGTAGTGCTCTGTCTAATATTCTTCTTCTCCTATCACCGAAAAAACATAACAAAACCTTATAGAAAATTATTACCAGCATCTTCTCGCTGCTATACAAGTTGACCTGAAGACTCAATTCCCCTTTGGCTACAAACAACTGAACCATGAAATTTTGTAAACGGTGATGGCTGTTGTCAAAGTAAGGGAGGCTTTTTCATTTCAGTATGACTGTCAGTCAGACAACGGCAATGATGATAAGGAAGCCTTGTGGGGTGAAACACTAACTCACATTATTAATATAATATTCGTCACTTGCTTAGGACATTGAAAGGAAGACAAAGGAGCCAGAAGAAGCTGCTGCTGCTGAATTCTACGACTTACGAAATCAAGGACCTGTAAGAGTGAAAAGATAAACATGACTTGGATCCGCGATGTGTAAGCATTCTTGTGGAAACCTGAATTTACTATGAGTACGAATATTTGCTGACTTATCCTTTCCTTTTTTCTTTGATTAATCTCAAGGCCATGGCCTGCCGTCCTATCAACAACAAAACTGGAGAAATGAAGCTCTTCTCCTCCTATCTGAATCCTGTAATGCGTCCTCTTTTTTACAATAAATGTTTACTTTCGACCGAGACACGATGTTTTCTAACTTTACAAACGATCTCTCGTTGTCTGTAAAAAAGAAAGCTTACGGTAATTGAATCCAGCCAATCACACAAGAGTCACTATTTGTAAAATGAACTGCCGCTCCACAAATATACTTTGAAGCAACCTTTCAGTTGTATTGTCGTATCTCCCTTTCGATTTCCATCAGTGTGTTGTCCATGTCCTGTCGTTATGCCTGTTCATTCAGTTTTATCTGTCAGCATCCAGCGTAAATGGATGGGTGAATAGATGGATGGATGCATGGATGGATGGATGAATGGATGGACGGGTGATTGGATACGATAGGCTCAACGCTCTTGAAACCTACCAAGCGAAAACAGGAAAATAAGGTATATAGATTGTTTTCTCTTTTTGGATGCGTGCCCAAGTCGATATGTACATGTTGTCGATGATGAGTCCTCTTGTAAGGCATAGTTCAACTGACGAAGGACTTACTACCCTTTGCATGTTGATATAAAATTTTCTTTCGCCCCTATCTGATGACACGTGTATATTTTTCTGTCTTTGGGTTCCATCTTCTGACCGATCAATACGTGTTATAACTAATATGCGTTGCTGTTTGTAGGATGAATTTGCTAGTATGATACCAATATTGCAATGAAAGGACCTAGTACAATAGGTTAAAGGGTAGGTCATCTTTTTTTGTCATGTGAATTTTCATGAGCGTTGTCCTGCTATGATGATATCTGCTTTGTAAGGCATAGTTCAACAGACGAAGGATTTACTACCCTTTGCATGTTGACACAAACTTCTTTCGCCCCTATCTGAGAAGAAAAAATATGGACACGCTTTTAAAAATATGACAACTTGTCGTGGAAAATGATGTAATTAACGCGTTTCAAAAGTTTGTTTTTTTTACTATAGACTGACACTGGTAACCAGCTTGGATAGCCATGCCTAAAAAGGTGAGAGTCGTTTTTCTTTTTCTTTCCCAAGGTCAACATCTGTTCTTTTATGATGATATCTGCTTTGTAAGGCATAGTTCAACAGACAAAGGACTTACTACCCTTTTTGCATGTTGACACAAATTTTCTTTCGCCCCTATCTGAATAGGAAGAACAATGTTACCTTATACATTGGGAAAATTTCTTGAACAGAACCAATGGGCAATTTTACTCATTTACCTTCATCTTTATAGGCACTACTTGTTACGGTAAGACATGTCAGCTAAACACTTATTTTCCAACAAAATCCTTTCTTTTTAATAAAACTTATTTGTGTCTACATTTTCTGATTTATTGCTATGGAAATTTTGTCCAAACATAATACAAATTGCCAGGATGCTACACAGTGTTCATCTGCCATACCAAAAAGAGAATGCTATACAAGCAGGTTGGCAGCTCTTCTTGAATTGAAGAGTTCCAAAGATGACTACAGTTTAAAATGGACTCACATAGTCAAATCGCGATAAACATATCTTATTACCTTTATTTACGTTTTAGGGCATGGGAAGCCAACTTGACAATATGGCAGCAATGACAGTCATCATCACTATCACCATCATTATCAGAATTCAGCACACTGTTGCCTAAAGCCATAAAATCTTATGCAATATGAAAGATGAACCGATTTTACCGTCACTGTTAGCAAATAGATGCATCATCTCCCTCATTTTGGGATAATATAGGATTCATTTAGGCTAATCCGCTGCAGTTTCCAGATTCTCTCAGTTTCAGGGATAGTAGAATTTGAAGCATCCATCTTTAGACTTATTGCGTTCATTTGTCTACGCTTTATTGTGCAATAGGAGAAAACGAAGAAACGGATATGCGAAAGGAAGGACGACTATTTTACTATCCCGGCTTGGGTTCGTTCATGCAGAATTATTAAATCTTTTGCTTTTCAGCCTGTCCTGTGTTTTGGGTCACTGTTTTCTGGACGGGATGATGAAATGATGGGTTGTAGAGGGACCGCCCACAGACGTTTGTTTGCATTCTCAAGACCTTGTGAGAAGTGAGGGAAAGAGGATGACTATACTCGGAAATTAAAAACCTATTTAGCCGAAGAGAGCAAACGGATACTTTTCAAAGTTGAGTCTCCAATAGAGCTTACATATCTTGATGCAAAGCACTTGTTTTTCTCAAACGTATGAATTCTCCTTAAAACCGTAGGAAAAACAAAAGGATAGATCGAGACGTTGACATCATTGGTTGTTATGGGAAAAAAAAGAAGGGTTGTCTGGTTTTGTCAGGTATCCATATCATCATCAGATTAAAAAAAGAATACTCGTTGACACCCAAATAACTGGTTCACCTGACCTTGACATTTGATACTGTTGTTGGGGGTGGGGGTTAAGCCATACGGGGGGGGGACTCGGATACCTTAGGTAAGCTTTTTTGGGTTAAAACATTTTCCCAAAGGAGGCAAATCGTTCTTTCTATCGAGTTTTTTTTTTTTTCCAAGTAGACAGTAACAGACTTTCAAACGGATGATAACAACATAGGAGACTATCTTTTTCTTTTATTTACGAAACTATGTAAACAGATGTGTGTGTATCGATTTATGTACAAAACGCTAAAGGGGACAAACGAGAAGTAAGCGTCACAGAAGAATTAGGCAAGTTCACAGAGTGCCTGATTCCTCTTCCACTTCAACAATGGTTTCCATGGGTGCAATCGGATAAGTTCGCCATCGTCGTTTATCTTGAGAAGCATCATGACGTTTGAAGTCTGTTGTTATCGGTGGCGATGACGATGGTTTAGCACGGTTTCGCCATGTTAACGTTGCTGCGGAACGATTGCATAAGGAAACGAGGTCGACGCTGTGAGGATAAGGTTCGGAGACAAAGAGTTGACAAGGATACAGGCCAGGTACAGTTTCCATCATGGTTCGATTTCGTAAGGAATAAAGTGAAGAAAAAAGAAAAGTAGAAAAAGGAAAGAAAAAGACAGAAGCCAATTTTTTATAAGTTTTTTTTTCTAATTGTTGTTCTTGTGATATGCGTCTTTGGGATGAATGGCTCCAGAAAGATACTCCACTGGACAAGGAAAAGAACACACATATCCATTTTTGGGAATTCCAAAATGCAGAAGCATAGTTTAAAACCCAGAAACGATATCGCTAGCATTTCTCGTTATAGAAAAGGCAAACAGGAGAAGAGACAAGCGTGTTCAATCGTCAAAGGACGGAAGATAATTATGATAATATACCGAAGAAACGGGATGCATTGTGATGTAGCTGCTTTTGCATAGGAAACGTGCGAAGGAAGACGAAATTCACTCTCAGTGACGTCAACTTAATGTGGCACACAGTCACATCGACGCAGCAACTGCTGTAACGCCAGAAGAAAGGATTGTCTAGCAACCGTTTAAACACCATCGTCCTGTCGAGTGCTAAGATGTCGACACCTATGGATATCGATGAAGCATCTCCTGCCGCAGCACAGGATACTTCAGTGGAACAGCAAGATACCTCCAAGGGAAAAAGTAAAGCAAAAGATACCGGCGAAAGAAAACGCTTTGAAGTGAAAAAGGTACACCATCTTCCTCATGGAGCTTCTTCTATTCCATAAGTTTACCGCCGAATTGACGCTCATATCATTTTATTGCTTAGTGGAATGCTGTAGCTCTTTGGGCTTGGGGTAAGCATAAGAAAAGAGCTCATTGCTCGTTGTTGCATCGCGAGCTCATAAAGGCATGTCATGTTTGCAAAAGATATTGTTGTCGACAACTGTGCCATCTGCAGAAACCATATCATGGACTTATGTACGTACTATTTGATATTCGAAACCTTACCTTTCTAACGTATATCTTTCCGTATTCCTTGTTTTAGGCATTGAATGTCAAGCGAACCAAGCATCTGCGACAACCGAGGAGTGTACCGTCGCGTGGGGAACTTGCAATGTAAGAGCATGGACGGCCTTATTCCGAAAGGATCGCTTAATAATAGATTATTGCTATTCTTTTCTAGCACGCCTTCCATTTCCACTGTATATCCCGTTGGCTAAAGAGTCGACAGGTTTGTCCGCTTGACAATCGTGAATGGGAATGGCAAAAGTAAGTTCAAGATGATGATTGTGCAATTCAAAGATAGAAAACTCTGTCATTCCTAACTCGCGCTCATTAGATACGGACGATAAATTACTTGATACTGAGGTAAAAAAAAAAGTTGGGCAGGATCCGTTGTGCTTGGAAGGTTTTTTTCTATTTTTTTCTTCTTTCGTGGATCGTTTTAGATGGATCCATTCTCAAAGTTTGCGTTGTTATACCGGTTTCACTGAAATTGATCTTTCGCTCTGTCCCTCTCACTCTCTTTTTCTTTCTTGTTGTTATTTCTACACGTTCCATTTTTTTTTTTTTTTTTTGCAAAATAAACGTAGCAACACATTAGCAAAATCGACCGGGGAAAACCCTACGTCCATACCGAGATTGGATTTTATGCTTTTTTTCCGAATTTCTTATCTACGACATGGTTTAGGCCTAACAAGCAGTTCACCATAGTGGATGTGCCTGTGCCACTGAGTAAACATGGCTTCGAGAATTTTTTTTCTATGGTCCGGAGTGTTTAGGTCTTAACATAGAGACTAGACCCTCGCGTATTCTTTGCTTACACCAAAGCTTGCTCCTTACTCTTTAACCTGCCGTTCGCTGGCGTCCTTACTGGAACCGCGTTATGGCTATGAAACAAAGAGAGAAATAGCGTTCGATAAGTAGGAATACTGCATGTTGTAAACATGGTAGGATTTGAACATTTGCTTGGAATCACTTTATGCTTTTTGGGTAAAAGTTATTATGCGTTTTCTTGTTTTTTGTGCTATTTACATATGGGATCTAACCCCAGAAGCCAGTATGGGTCCATTCATAACCCTGTTTCGGTGGTGGCCTCAATGAAGGAGGTAAATCCTGCACTTTCCATCCTTTTGGCAGTCTGTATTTCGGTTTCTTTTTACTTGCAATCTCTGCTTTGGCTGTGGCTAGGATCATTGCTTCATGCCGTTGCTGTTGCTGAGCCTGAAACCAACGGATAAGTTCAGGTGGTAAGATGGGCTGGCCTGTCATATCCAATGTGACATGACTGTATTTGCAACTCAGTTCATATTCGCAGTAGCCATGTGTGAAAAAGTGGCGGCAAGGCGGCTTGTTCATTTGTTCAGCGAGAAAATCGTTGGGGTCTAGTTCGGTTCTGAATGAGGAAAAAGAATGGCCTTTGTTGTTACAAGCAAAAAGAATTAAACACCTTTAAACCAATCGTAATGCAGTTTCTTATTTGCGAGATGCACCGATCCCTCATTGTGCTTTTTGCGGTTTGTGTCATTGTCAGGAAACGAACAATCACAGAAATCGCAGTAATCTATAACCGTGTATGAATGAGTTCTTTCACCGTCTGGATTGTTTCTTTTCTTTTCTTTTTTTTTTTCACGTTACATTTTTTGGGCATTTGAACAGGAAAAGAAAAAAGCGGCTCGGAGAAAGAACTCAAACCGTTGGCACACGTGAGAAAAAAGTCGTTATGTTCCAAATCGGTGCCTGACTTCGTTCTGAAGTGGCATGTTGGGGTCCCCACCAAAAAAAGAAAAAGAAGGAATCCGCAAAAGTGCAGTTCAAGATATACTCTAGGTTATTCAATCGATCTTATTAGACACTAGAATGGATGTCTCCCATTTATCCTGTCAAGCAAAAATGCGGTGTGGATAGGCAGAGATAAAGAAGGGAGTGCGTGTGTGTATGGAGCTATTTGGGAAACCACACCGTTCTTTAGTAGCACGTGAAAAAATATGGTTTCACATGGCTCTTCTGTCCCCAACTTCAATTATTTTTCTTTCGTTTCTTTCCTTTTCTTCCAAAAGGCTTTCTCTTCTCTTCCCTGTTTTTCTTTTCCTATTGTTGCTTCACCTTGTTAACGCCAGACTGCAACTGATTACGAATACAGAAGAACAATAAAGCATAACCTCATTCAGTATGGCGCACTCTCCTCAACAATCTTCACGCATGTCCATCACTCAACTATGCAATGCCGATGAACCCGAACAACAACACCAACAACTTGATCTCGACATCTCAACTGATATTGAGGATCCTGATGTAAAATTAGCAGCTGAAGTATTAGGTGATATGGCTAGAGGTAGTACAGGTATGTTGCAAGAAAAAGAAAAAAATAGACACAATAGATAATGAAATTTTTGAATTACCGAAATGTAACCACTCTGTCATTAGCCGACACTCCCAAACAGATAAGGCTTCCTTCGATGTCAACCTTCCCATCAGCACCTTCTACGACACCCAGCTCACCTTTACCTACTCCTTCCTCTTCAGTATCCAATCCACGTTATTCCTTCTCCAGCGATTCTACCCAAGAAGAGGATCCACGATCACAACAACAACAGCAACAGCAGCCACATTTCATGCATCGAGTTTCCAATATTCCGATCGTGAACAATGCATTACGAGTTTATGAAAATTCCAAAGCATCCAACAGCGTTGTCAAATACGGTGCAGAAATGGTCGAATCCTTCGCAAGTCCTATCTACGACAAATTTGGCAAGCGAGCATTATCTGGTGTGGACAAATGGGGTTGTAAGCAATTAGACAAGGTATTATCTGATTTTCCCTTTGCACCATCTTGCATTCTTATTTTGGCTAAAAAGCTTTCTTTATTACCACACACCCAGTTAGAAGAACGTTATCCGTCATACGTCAATCCATCCGATCATGAAGACGATGCAGTGGCTACAGCCCATGCTCTTGCTCGCGCTTCCCTTTCTGATGAACCAGAACACGAATCGATCAGAAGACGACGACATGATGACGATGCACGTAAGTTGCAAATAGACAATGAGAAAATAAGTTCTATGCATAGCCCAACTAAAAACTTGCAAAAAAAAATTAGATGGAATGAAGTCACGACCACGACCTTGTTCTCGATCGACATCACCTCATCGACCCTATACCCTAGCTCCAAAATCATCTACAGCAAGTCGTCATCGTCCTCAACCGATCTCCAAGAGCAAGTGGCACCAGATTGTAATGCATGCCGGATCCGCTGCAGGGACCACGGCTGCTGTGATCAGCGAAGAAAGTATGAAATGTCTTCGATACTGTCTTAGCTGGCTGCAGGTGAGGTTTACCCTTTCTATAATATTCCGTCCATTTTACAGTGTTATTAATCTATTATGTTCTGTCTTTTGTAGTACGCGACACAACATATTGATCAACAAATGAATATTCTTCGCAATTTCCTAGTTTCATTGGCAACTCAGAAAGATGAGGAGAGTAAATCCAAGGCAGTGGCAGTACCGAGTACGGCGACAGCTACATTGGCAGCTATCAAAAAGGAGATTATCGATACCCTACGCAAGGTGGTGGATGTTGTTAGCAAATATGCAGGCACTGGTCTTCCAGAGCAAGCCAAGGCTAGTGTACGTCAATTTATTTTGGCATTACCAGGTCGTTGGGCCAGCATCAACACATCGACGACGGTTTCTCCCGCTGCTTCTCCGGCATTACATCCACATGCATCTCCCCAAGTGCATGAAACTTCGATCCGCTTGCTTAACTTTGGAGGCGAATCCTTGGAAATGCTTCAATCCGTCTCCAACGTGTTTGCGGATACAATCGATCGTGCAGAATTGTGGTTAGAACGCCTACGTGTGGTTGGTGTCACTGGTACTCATGGTCGTACTGCGGGAGCCAAATCAGAACCTGAGCGAATGGATCTCAGTTAAAAGAACTTAAGTTCCTCCTCTTCTTACTTTACTTTTTTTTTTTTCCTTTCTTCTTTTCCTATTGATATACCAACATGTTGTTCTCTCTATTTTTTTCCCCACTTTTATCTTATACTTTCTTTGTTTCTATCTTTTTTCTCTTTTTCTCTTCATGTACAGTTCCCGGAAAAAGAATTTCGCAATGGATGAAAATCAAATGTTGCTGGCCATGGAAATTAAATTGTTGCAGCGAATGAAATCCCAATGTCGTTCGCAAAGTTACCAGAAGCCAATAACTTAGAAACCTAGAAAGCAATCTACCGCTCTTCCCAGGCCTCACCATATTTTTATATCCAGAGGTGTTAGCTATCTCATATGAAAGAGATCAACTCCACGACTATGAAATTCAAGACTCACTGCAAGCTGTAATATCTGACATGCAAAAAGATGAATAAAGTAATTTTTTATACCCTTGTAACCCTTTAACAGGATTGATTTGGTCGGGCACGCTTTGGTATCATTGCGCTCATATGGACCAAAAAAGGCAACCGAAAATCAAAGAAGTTGTTATCTATTGACGAGAACCAGGAAAAAAGGTGGCACTGTCTCATCAGCCGTTACACTTATCTAAAACACACACATTCTTTCTCTCTCCTGTTAGCGAGAAGATGGTTAATCTACATTGGGCAGATAAATACAGTGAAAGTAAAGATAACTTCACAGTTTCCAAGGCTTTCTGTTCCGTCTCATTTTGCTAAATTTACATATATCGCAATCACGAAGGTTTGCCTTATCAACTAAGTCACCAAGGCAAGACTCTACTGCAAACGAGATATTTTGTCAAAATAAGTAGCTGCATGCTTTTATTCTGTGCATGGAGCTACTTGTTCTTGCTCTTTAACCCATCTTGGAGCGGGTTTTATGTCCTTAAGAAATTGCTCCGCGCTGTACGAACATCAATTTCCAAACTACTTAGCAGTAAGTGATCCACTCATATACTTATCCGTTAATATGAAAAGAGTGTACATCTTGCCCAAAACTGGGGACAAACAGGAAAGAAGAAATAGTGTAAGCAAAAGGTTATCGATCTCAACTTTCAAAAAACATGTTGCAGGATTGTTATCGGCGTTTGTAAGGTTGCCGGACCGCACCGTGACAGGAACGGTGTGCGGCGGAAACGGGGAATAGCAGCCCAAGGCTACCCGAAAAATCGCCTGGTGTAGAACTTCCTCTTTTTTCTTGTATCCAACAGAAAATGGTACGTTGAAAGCCATCGATTCACATAAGCGAGAAAACAGAACAGGGGAATGGATGAATAGAATGGATGGATCAATGGGACCATTTATTTTTTTACGCACGGAAAACGATACGGACGCATGTAACCCAACACTTTTTTTTTCTTTTAATGTATAGCCTCCCGCCAAGAAGTCTACCGGCAAGAAGGTCGCTCCCGCTCCCTACCCCATCAAGGGAAAGCAGACTGCTAAGGCTCCCGCCAACCCCTTGATTGAAAAGCGTCCCAGAAACTTCGGCATTGGTAAATACTAAACATTTCAGTTTCGCGATCGATGAGTAAAAAAAAGAAAAAAGACAAAAGCGAAACGAATTTACGCATCGGAACCCTAACACTTCGTTATTTTATTAGGTCAGGATATCCAACCCAAGCGCGATGTGTCCCGTTTCGTCAAGTGGCCCGCGTACATTCGTCTTCAGCGCCAGAAGAAGATCTTGTACCAGCGTTTGAAGGTCCCTCCCTCCATCAACCAG
>JNDP01000954.1:0-33711 GCA_000696975.1 Apophysomyces trapeziformis B9324
AAAAAAAAAATGACCGGAACCAATGACGGGGAAACTTAAAGTTGCGGATTTTTAATTTCGGCCGGCTGCACATACAGATTTCATAACTGTGGTATTTGGAATATGAATGAGATTGGCACAGTGGAATTAAAAGAGCAATGGGGAAATCAATCCTGAGAAACGTATCAAGTACTACCATAGTGAATAAATGGAAGAACCACCCAAAGAATGAGTACTGGTGGTCCAAGAGTGGTCGAAAAGTTCATTGGAAACACGATGTTCAGTTAACGACATATACATATGAAAGCTCCAGAATCCATTCGCTTATACGAAACAGTTGCTGACTTATTTTTTATTGCAAATAGCTGTTGACCTTTTATTGAATTAAAATAGATTAGTCTTTACTTTTAGGCGATGGATGAAGGATGCTAGCTGAATCCTTAGATACGCATATGGTGTAAATCGGGTCATATTTTAGTCGTGGACCTTTACTGGATAGAACACCATTGGAAAAGAACTTCATCAAATAGCTAGTTGTGCTATCTCAAGATTACAGGACACATTAGCTTTACTTTACCGTCTTTTAACTTCCTAAAATGGACTTTTAAATCACTAAGCTTTTTTCTTGCGCTTCTAGACTGCGTTCACCCCGCAACCTAATCATTGGCCCTAAAAACTACTCCTTAATGGTTAATGTTTATAATGAACTACCGAAATTAAAATGAACTGTCTTTAACTGTGGAATACGAGACACAACTCATACCTATTGAATTTAGATTGTTTAACCTAAGAGAATTCTCGACTAGTAATCTGAACGATTTGTTCATTCTTCCAAAAAATAACCATAGTGAACATTCCTTTACGATTTCAGACAGATGATAAGCAAACGCAAGATAAATTAAAAGGGTGCTAACGATCAGAAACGGGGTGAAAAAACTCAAAATTGCCTAAAGAGAGAATTTCTGCAAAGTCCGATAGCAGAACCGCTCCTAACAAAATTCTAAATAGAAGAAAATTAAGCTTTCTTAAGGGGAGGTGTATAAATTACCAAACAAGACTTTGCACGGATTAATGAGTATACACTATCTATTATTGTAATAATGGACAATCGGACGGAAAACCCATGTTAAGTCTGGAAAGCTTCGTTGCCGGAAATAGACAAAGCGTTCCTAAAAGAAACTTGCAGCTGCATTTGACTATCAATAAGAGCTGGTCTAAAGACATCGCTTTCGATTAGGACCAGAAAAAAAATTAGAAGTTTTACTTTTGCAATGACATGCCACAAAGAATGTATGGCCTTAATGTGGCTAACGTAACTGCCCAAAGATACAAGTAAACATGAGTGTGAGTTCGACAATTATAAATCTCACATCCACACATCCCAAACGGCACTCCTAATCTGTGCTTGCCCTTGTCGAAAATAGTAAAGCTGTCAGCACTTCGTAGCAAAGCGGGCAAGTTAACCTGTTTCTCGGAAGCAGATGACATGCTCTAAATTTAGTAAGAAACTGGCTTTGATGTATATACGGATTGCTTTTGCAACTGACATCTGGTCTCAAGGAACACATTGTAAATTTGGTTCAAATAAAAAAAAGCCTTGCTTGCATACAAAGGTGCATTTATACGTGTTTCGTCTCATCAATACCGGCCTATAACTATATAACAGAAATAAGGTTGTCCGGGCCTAAAATACAGTAATCCAAATGCAATCAGGTAAAGGACATGCAGATTTTAGTTCAGACACTGCATCCAAGCAAAAAATGCAATCTCCTCTTGTCCCCCATGCCTTTGTTAACTTTTCTAATTGTCAATAATATCCTCCCTTTCTCTAAAAACCCCGGTAATATTACCATCAAGAGGACATAACACTTGTATAACTGGAAAAACCGTTGCTGTTATTCGCACTTTCATCATACGACTATTTCATGGGCTTGTCGGAATCGCCTTGCAGGTGCGCAAAGACAAGTAAAACAGTACCAAAGAGAGGCAAATGCTAGACCGATCATAGCACCAAGCGTCATCCACATGGATGCACCAAGATGACCAGAGGCATCATTGTTGCTGCCTCTTGCAGAATTAATACCACGAAGAGAAATAACAAGGATGATAATGAAAACGGTCAGCATCACCAAAAAAGCAAGAAAGGTGCCGAAAGATGCCAAGAAGTCAGGACCTGCTCGGAAGTGTGTCATGGTGGTTACAATCTATCGATTTTTTATCACAAATGTTAGAACTCAAACTTCCCCGGTGAATCGGTTATCGTTCGTCCTTACAAGAGCGAAAAACGTCAGCCCGAATGCAATCCAATACAAAATAAAGTTGGCAAGAAACGTCTTTTCAAGTCCTTCCAATCCATTCAACCTAACCGCTTCCGCTATTCATAGAAAAGAAATGATCAATGCCCCAGTTTCAACGAGGTTGGTTTTGAGATGTAAACGCACTCACTCCAATCGTAGGCCGGTAATGGTTTACTGCATTCCTCCACGATGCCCCTGGAAAGATCTCCTACACAATAATTCCTAGCCAAAAATATATGTATGTGCATGTGTGTAGGTGTATATCTTGATTCGCACGCCATTTCTTTTCCATACCATAGACCAAAATCGATGAAAGTCCTGCCATCCACGGAAAGACGCGCAAAATAGAGGTCTTTTAGAAAGGGTTGATTATAGGTATTACCGAGCAAGGTGAAAACCTCGAGCACGAGAGCCGAAAAGGTACAGAACGTGGCAAGATACGCGAACATATGTCTAAAGCAGAAAAAAAAAGAGTCGAAAGGTGTCCGGTTTTGTCCTTTGTCACCGTTTGTTTATATAAAGCGATTGTTTGACAGTGGCCAAAAGTAGACGGAAAACAACGTAGCCAAAAAGAGCTTTTTTTCAATTCTATTTTTACTATAGGACTGAACATCATTCTAAATTGTTGTTTTTCGAGTTGTTCCTTAACCGTTTGATTGCGAATCCTTTGACGAGCGTGTGATACGACATCACTGCAGCTTAGAAAAATCGTCACTGAAAAGGGAACTGAGTGGCTGAAGAGCCTATACATTTCTCAAGTTTGTTATCCTATTGCTTCCTTTGGAAGTAACTACCTCCAGAAATAAAATAACAATGCAGCAGCTTGATTTTAACAACCTAAAAGTACTATCCTACACAAGACATAGCATTAAAGGGAAGCTAGTTGCTATAGTACCTATTGTCATGGCGAGTTGATCGGCATTTGCATGCCGAAGGGAATTTAGAATGGCATTCACCCTGAATTGTTTGTACACAGAAGCAAACTGCACAGCGATTTTGTTACTGAGTTTTGTGTTTACGAAATTGTTATTGTACCGCGCTAAACTTTGGATTAACCCGAGAAAAATAAATGAGGGGTTCAGCTTTTGACGTCCCTTATTTGGTATGCGATATCTGAAATAAGGCATACGGCTATCAAAAATCTGTTTTCTTATAGTTTTTCTATTGTTGCTCAAACCGCCCGGGGGACTATTGCAAATGACATACACTTTACCAAACAGAGGACTACTGTGGGGCTACAAAGCAAATCTGAGCGGTAGCTTAATACGATGGCTGTTGCGATCATAGTCTTTATATCTTAAACTACATTATCAATACATAAGTTCTGCGATGCTATTCAATGCGATACATGTAACTCTCATAGGCAAAAAGCGTGTTCCTACATCTACAATATAACACATTCACTTTGCAATCTGTTTGCTTGTTTCTCGCTTATACGGTGGCAAACTGGACATAGTCATTGTTGCGTACGACTACTGTGGTATTAGAAGATTAGAGTAAAGATGGTATTGGGACGGCGGTCTTTCGCCGTGATGGGTTTTTGCTGCTTAGGATGTGCAAGAGCCAAGTGTGACACAAAACTCTATTGATTTCTTGCAGTCGTTTGGCCCTTGGCTCCGTTCTCTTTATTTCCTCAAGCTAGTAAAGTTGTATGTTTCACTAGACCTGTCCGCTATCTGATTTATCTTACACTTCTGGCATTTACATCGATAAAACACAGTGAGTCCTCTTTATTCCTAGTTCTATAACATAGATCGTTTGATCATGAATGTCCAGAGACCAGAGAAGTGAAGATATTTTTCTTTCTCCCATGTTAACAAAGATGAAAAACAACCAACATCTGAAACAAAATGGTTGTTTCTTTGCCATGGAAACACATCATCGAGCCCCACCTTGACGCAAGCATTAAGTAGGTAGAAATGAACTCTCACTTCTCTATTCCACGTGAAACCAAGGTGAATGTGGGTTTTCTCCATCGGATTCACAAAATGAAGGGTACACAAAGGTATGGTAAAACGAGATCAATGCACTTTCGACTTGCTTTAGAGCATGACTGTCTGTTCCAAGATCAATCAACTGCTTCACACAAGTTCATGCATTTCATATTTTATGTTGAAATAGAAGATATATTGGTTGATGAAACAGTTAGCTAGCGATCTTGTTTGTCTCCAGTTTTAAAAGTCTATACAGAGCTAGCCCAATTAAGGTATTTCAGTCTCCGCACGTTGTACTCTGTCGAATTGAACCTTTAGCTTGCTTGTTAGCGACAATCGCACAATTTATCGTTTTCCTTTTCTCAACCTATAGAAATTCCAATGAAGGTTTACCCTCTTGCAGTAGATAGGATAACCAATCCATATTTCACTGAGATGGACAAAGCTACCAAGGTGTATTTCCCACATCCTTTTTCCAAGTGCTACCATGGTTAGAGCCCCGTCAGGCTAATCTCTTAGTTAGGCCTGTATCGGTTGACACATCCCCTTATTCACATTGGGGAATAAAAAGCGCTGAGGGGTATTTTTTTTTGGAATTCATTGAGACATAGCACCTTTTTCAGCCAGGAAATTCAATCACTGACGTTATCATCAGAGTCAATGATGCAAATGGCATATGTCCAAAGAAGGAAAGTGAAAAGAAACCACTTAAAGAAAGAGGTAAAAACCGGAGAGAGTGAAAAGATGGGAAATAGAGAGATAGAGAGAAACGACTCATAGTCGGCCATAGAATAGCCGTTGATTGATTATTGGACAGCGTTGATAAGTTAGTTTCTTTTGGTGAGACAAAGATGACTCGTTTTCACACGGGGAAGATAGCAGAAATCATCAGGCTAAATGGGGAGTGCTTTTGATTCTATAGAAAGCCTAAGCAATGAGTCAGTTATAATGAAGGTACTCTATATCCATCTCTCTATTTCTCTTATTACGTGATATAAGTTATTGATTAATGTATTGCAAAAAGGGAAGAAGGGGGGTTGGATCGGTTGTGGTGAATGAATGAAATGAAGGAATATGTGTGGGTGGTTGTGCGTGTGCGTGTGTGTGTGTGTCACCCCAAAGTCATGCAATCTTTCAGTAGGATGAAGGGAAAGAGAGGGGAGGTCATGAGGTGCTCATCTCCTCATCCTTCCCCCTTTCCTTTTTTCCCCCTTTTTTTTACTTTCCTTCCCAACCAAAGAAGCAAAAATCCCAAATCAAGCAACAAAGCTTCTTTTCTATAATAAGCACTACACAATGCAATCATCCAACTACTATCATCCTCCTCCTCCCTCCTCTCAGCAAGCCTATTTACTGGTTCAACAGCAACAGCAGCAACAACAACAGCAACAACAGAGACGAGAAGAACAGCATCGACAACAAATCCCACCGCCGCAGCAACAACAACAAACTCCTCTGCAAATACGTTACAATTCTTCCGCTGCTGTTCCCGTTAGCTCCCCGTCGTCCTCGTCACGCTCCTCTGGCCAGCCCATGATGATTATAGATAACGGTCAAGAAGCAGGAGAAGAAGAGTCAGACGACTCCGATAAGAAGCCAGCCAAACGGACAGGTAGACGCAAAATCAAGATTGAGTACATTGAGGACAAGACAAGAAGACACATTACATTCTCAAAGAGAAAAGCCGGTATTATGAAAAAGGTATGTGTGCGTGTGCGTGACCTTGTAAAAAAGAACAAGGAAAAAAAAAGAGAAACAGAGAGAGTCCATGGTTCTTATTTTGTTAACGTGGTGTATGCAACTTCAGGCTTACGAACTGAGTACGTTGACAGGCACACAGGTGTTGTTGTTAGTGGTATCTGAAACTGGGCTGGTATACACGTTTACAACACCGAAATTACAACCTTTAGGTAAAGAAGCTTATTTCCATCGATTCTATTTCATACTTATTATTCTACCTTATAGTAACTAAACCTGAAGGCAAGAATTTGATTCAAGCTTGCCTCAACGCACCGGATGCTGCTGAACTATCACAACAAGATCAAGTGCCTTCTTCGTCCTCGGTAAGTCAATGATCTATCCCTTGTTTTCTCGATCCTTCTTCATCCTTTCTTTCTTGCAATTTTCCGTGATCATTGGAACCGATTCTTTGTTGTTTACTTTTTCTTTCTTTTCTTTCTTCTTTTCCTTTTCTTTGTTTTTTTTTTCCTTTGTTGATGCATACAATCTGATTTTCGGAAACCCAAAAAGAAAAAAAAAAGGCGAACTATGCATGAACTTGTGCAAAAATCCACAAAAGAAAAACGGCTTTTGTTCCTTGCGAATAAAAAACCAACACACACTGTTATCTTTTCCTTTTTTCCTCTATTATCATATCTATCACCCTTTACAAACCTTCCTTTCTGTTACTAGTCACCTGCTGGTGTCCATGCAACCGTTGCTCCTAGTCAACATTCATCTGCTGACCCTTACGGATTGGCTGCCGCTAGTAACCAACAACAACAGCAGCAGCAGCAGTACGGAATGTATCCAAATACAGCACCGTACCAAATGGCACCTTTCAATCAGCAGCAAAAGCTACCTAAACAAGGAGCTACTGGTAAAAACAGAAAGAAATGAATTGAACTCCCTGATAGTTATTCCTTTTGGTATCCTACGCTTCTTGGGTTGAACTATTCGCCCAATACGTTTTGCAAGTTTAATTCACAACCGCATCCATTATGATTTTATAAACGTCCATTTATTTTTTTTGATTCTTTTTTCTTTTCTTCTTTTGGCCTTTTGAAAAGATAAAAAGCGTTATACATATATATATATATATATATATATCATTGCCTATTTATTCCACGCGTAAAGTTTTTTAATTTCGCATCCGACGACGCACGGATCGTGATCTCCGGAACACGCCCCTGAAACGCTGCGTACACCAAAACCGGCTCATCCAAATCACCCGATGGAACGTAGGCAATCAACTCATTGCCAATGATCTCCACAACTTGAATTCCCCATGACTTACTCAAATATGAAGCCAATGATCTAGGCGCCATACTCCTGAAAGAGGACCCCAGATTCAACCGGTGTTCATAATTATACTCGAGCCATAACTTGCCAAACGTGTTAGTATCCAGATGGCTCATCGCAGTTTGCTCTTCATAACTGTCATCTTCAGTCCCTTCGTCTAACTCAAGCGCGATCAAACTTGATAACATAGACTCCTGGAATTGGGGATGAGCAACTTTGCTTCGGGTCCGGTTACACATGTACCTCATCACGTTTCTTTCGCCCTTCCGTTAACGATCTAGAACCACCAACTGTCTAAGAAGAACATTTAGTTTTGGCTTTTCCTGTCATGCAGTGAATACTTGAGGTCCAAGATTCTGCCGCGAAACATGTCTATCCATTAGATCCGTATGAGGTTAATCTTACTTTAGGAGCAGCAGTATTAGAACCTACGGTCTTGAGCTACTAGTAACAGTCAACTTTCGCGTGCTATGTTCAGTCCTTCGTGGTATATCTGTCTTCATGAACGTAGGTTTATCCATGGAATACTCATTCAAACCTCTTGTTGGGTATGTATGTACTTCAGTTATGCCTCCTAAAGTTTGACGAGGGTATACTCGACGGTTATCTATACCAAAGCGCCGTGTTTAGCTGGTAGGTAATACACATCGGTAAAATACCATCTTCATCCAAATAACGGCCCACTAATGGCCTGTTTGGATTGGCAGAGATCTACAAAATCCGAAGGGTTAATTCTACAGTATTAACATATCCTTAATACACACAGACTGTGATTTCGATAAAGGTAATACGTCCACATCTTCAAGTTCCTCTTCAAACTCCTTATCCTCAACTAAACCGAGAAGCTCGTGGGCAATCTTTCATAACAAAACGGTAAGTTGATCAAACGCGGCCCTTGCGTAACAACAGGTCAATGCATCTTTTACCTGCTGTTTCTCCAGCACAGGAGATAGTCTATAATTCAGCAATATCTTCTTTAATGCAGGTAACCAACTCTTGGACCGTAGCATACATTGTTTGATTGCTTGCAGTCCACAGACCTGAAGATATTCATCTAGGTTTTCAAAATCGGTTATATGTACTTAACAACACTTGTTTTACCTTCCATGATGGCGACCCATTTTTGCAATTGTCTCATTGCATCCAAATCAGATACAACGGAGGATAGATAGGTATAGTCACCCAATACCTTCGATAAACTCAGCTTTAAGTATGAGGAAGCCTTTCTTTACCCAAAATGCCAATTGAAGCAGACATGAATGGTATTGATCGGTGTGATATTTCTTCAGAAGTTCGTAGAAAGCATCCACTGCTTGCTTACGCAGAACCGTATCGCTAACTTCCTGTAAAAGAACTACGGATAAAGCAATCAGAGTAAATATTTCGCAAAAAAAATATGTAGATGGTTACATTGCTTAAGTTGGCCGCACTGTATCTCCACATAAGCACTGTTTAAGTTTTTGCGAGCTGCTGCCAAACTCCTGATCATCATGTCTATAAACCAACCATCTACTAGGCAGTATGTGTTTGCTGATTAAGGATGATAATCGTTCGCACTTTGCTAAAACTATAAAGGAACAGAGAAAAGGATATAGTACCATATTATCGATGAACCACCCAGCAAGCTTTTCGCTTATAGATTTTGTATGCGCGACGTTCGATAACACTGACAGCATTGTACTGCCCATTGAACGCAACAAAGATTCAGTCATTGATTTATCCAAGATATCTAATGCCTATCAAAACAATCCATGATTTTGTTAATAAAACAGGATAAAGAAATACTTCTTTTAAAACCTTGTAGATCAAGACATCATCATCCCCAGCCGAACTCAAAACTTCCGTAATCAAGGAGCGATCGGGCCATTCATCTGTCCACAGACCTTTATCAATGTATCCAACGCCAACCAAGCCCAGATACTTCATATTATGGTTGGGTGATGCCAAGAAGCTGTCCAGCACACGAAACGGGTTATTTTCCTTTGTCACCGACATATCCATAGAACTTAATAACTTAACGCATTGGAGCACAATCGCTATTAAGATTGTCAATCCACAAAGTTCGGGCTGATGTCACAGTTACCATACGCAGCATCCACTTTACGCTGGACTGCCGACAAACAGTCCAATGTAAGCTGGTATAACTGTTCCTGTGATCTGCATAAACGGGTTCTTTTAGTAACATCAATATATATAACTCACTATATTACCCAATGCCAAGTTTGACATAGATTTCATATATCTGAAGACATATGATCTGTGCCCATGGCGCCATAACACCATGATACATAAAAGAGCGATGTAGATGGTTACTCATTATCATCCGATGCACTTGCATAAAGAGTGGAAGTAAGCCTTTATATTGATCCCCGTGTTCCTAAAGCAATGTGATTGAATGAATTATCTCCTTTCAACAATCTGTTGGAACTTACAGTGAGAATAACTTTCCAAGCAGAGAGAGCAGCAAAAATAACACTGGGGTCTTTGTCATTCAAAGCATCTTTTAGAAGTGGCTCAATCCGGTCCTGCAACGCTTCAGATCGTTGCCAGAGCCATAGTAGCGCAAAGACAGCTTTTTTTCGAACGATTTGCCTACCAAGTTACAAAAGAGTTAAAGAGACCAAAATTTGACCGTTACTTACTTTGGATAGTTCATAGCAGCTATCGTGCTGCCCAGGACGTTGGCTTCTGTTTCCGGATGATCAAGATAACAGATTGCATTTAAAGCGGCACATTTATCCAAGTAGTTTTCGCTTTTCAGATCCTAACACAACTGCTTTAGACACAGCAAGCAAACATCATTCTTCAACTAACCCTTTGCAAAGAATTGATTAGCATGATACCGAGCTCGTGATTGCGTTCCAGAAACAGGGAGCAGACGAGATATCCTAGATCATACTGCTATCACTCTCTCGATCTCTTGCTATCCTTTCTTCTTACCCACGCGTCTTTGAGCAGGAGTTTCTCCACTTTGCGTCATCATAATGGCATAAATAATTCCAAAGTCAACGTCATATCCCAGTATGAAGCAATGAATCAGCCGAATCAAATAATCTTTCATTTTTGTCTGAGCGCATAATAGAAAGTGATATATGAGAAACCAAAATAAAGAAAATGGTTAAACCAAATATGAGTTCTTACAGGAGATACATCAGGGAGTCCCATTTTGGCTGACAGATTCTCGAGCTCATCTGTGATATAGGAATGTTCTTCCTGTGCCATTCGAAACGTCAGTTGAAATGCTCGGTACATTGAAACTAGAAGCAGGTTTACCGCTTGGCTTTTTGCTTCGGTTATTTTTTTAATGAAACCACAAAATTCTGCACTTGCATGCGAAGCAAGGTATTCTGACTTGAGGTACGATTGTAATCGTGCCATACTGCTTTTTCAATGAAAGGAACGTCGGGAGGGCCCAAGCGACTCTCCTGCTGCTGGTGTCGGACTTCAATTTCGCACAGCGTGACATTCACCTTTTTCATGCTGTTGCTCGCGATAGTTAGCTTCACAAGCATCAGGTATAATTCATTATATGATCATTTATTACTGCTGCAGATTATGAAGAATAATTCCCAAACAATGGCTGACTTTGAAAGACCAGTTGCTACTGTTTTCCTCCTTCTCGCTTTGTAGCAGTAAAAAAAAAAGGAAAGGCAAAAATACGGGATAAGTTAGGCGTAAAATGGGAACAATGGACATGATATCATTCGCCAGGGACAATGAAACCGGCATACTTGTTTCCACCCTTTTTTTACCCTAAGGCACACGTGGTCTTTCCATACGATTTTTGACAATCAAGTAAGTAATGTCATCTTTATCCTCAGTATCGACCAAGGCTAATCTAACTGTAAAATAAAAAAGAAAAAAAGGTTAGGAACAAAAACTTTGTTATGGAGTAAGATTCGAAGCAAGTTAGTCTTACACAAGGAATCTAGACCTTGTCATATCTAGCTATCAAGAGACTCTCTGCTTATTTAGCTCATGTACGAAGGTCAATACTTAACCGATGCCCTTACTTTTTTAGAGTCTTCTTAGGGCGCGTGTATTTCCGTATATTTAGCTGTACGAATATGGTTCTTTTCAATGTGAACGTTCCTTGGCAATTTGCCGGTTGTATTTATGCTTGCTGCATAAAGGACAAGAGCCAGTGCACGAGTAAGAAAACACCATTTAACGTACCGCAAACCTTGGCTTTAGCCACGTAGGGAGAACACAGAAAGCCTGTTCGACGTTCCAACTACAATTATTATTGGACTTTATGCTTTCAAGTACTAAACTTACTAATTCCTAAATGAAGGAAAAGTGGCACTGAATCAAACATTATCTACTCAAGGAAAGTATGCTCACCCAGAAAACCAAAAGGGGAGTTTACATATACGGATCATGCGCCAAATACTTAGTCATCTGATTCTGCCGCCTGTCTGAGCGCACCACGTTTTGCGAATGATAGATAGATCCAGAGTTCTCCATATCTCAAGTCTGAAATCTAGCTGTAGCATTAAGATTTCTTTAGATAACGCGACGCTAAAACAATGCCAAACATGCTGAAAACGTAAGTTGGGCTTTTGTACTCGTTACTCTTTTGTGTGTTCGTCTCAGTGTCCGAAAACTCTGTATATCCCGATTGCAAAAAAAAAAAAAAAATAAGTTCAACCCGAGCCTCGCTTCGGATATCCGAATGAACACAAGGATTACGAATTTGCAACTCCAGCTTAACACATCAGCGATAAGGAAAATGCAAGCCACCTCACAGAAAAATTCAGTGATCGGACGTTTCTATTGAAGTCTATGATATACATTGAAATCTATGATTTCAATTTAGCAGAGATTACCTATACGTATTTAGTAGAAATAAGACGAGAAGACGCGCCTAGACTAGGGTATAATGCATCACCTAAGTGGTATATCACCTTTCTTAAACAAGCTAGAAACCTTGTGGTTCGATGTGTTTATAGGCTATCGTTCGTCACGTTTGCAGATAACCACATTAGTTGCTGAACCTGTCGACAAACGAATCCGTATCGTATTTCCCGTTATTGTGGGAAATAGAAGAATTCTTAATCTAAAAAATCTTCTGTGTCAAAATCCTACGGGGCCGTGTTCCTTAATTTTTCACAGAGTAAAAAAAAAAAAGCCCTTCAGACCGCGCCAACGATGAAAGCGATGGCTTGCATTTCTTTTACTTTTACTGGTTGTCACTAAATTATGGTTGTGCATAAGTGATGCAATGGAAACATCTGAACAATACAGTATCCGTGGTCTACTATGGGTGAACGACAAAGCTACATTACCACGTGTTGCCACCCTTGGGTGGAACAAACAACAACCTAGGATCGTTCCACAGGTACGGGAGTGAGATAGGGGATACAAGGTTTTATTTCCTCGAAAAGCTTTGCTCTTTTTGGGATCCCAAGAACTTCATTGTACTTGAACCCTCGGAAAGTCAAGAAAAAGAAGAACAAAAGGAGCCATGGAAACTGGTGATCGATTTCATATATCCATGGGAGATACAGGTAACCATGCCATTTTCCAATAAAGTGTTATTGATTGTCAATGTCGAAAATTCGCACGCCAGTATATATGTATCTTGATGAACGGTTCCAGAAGGGAAATTGGTGATGAGAAAGGAAAGAGGCCGTAGATCGATATCAAATGACCCCAGGACTTCAGGATGCACGAAAATAAACTTTATGCTCCGCTTTGAATAATGTTGCAACCCACTGAGAAAATGATTTGAATACTTCCGTCTTCTCTTCCCAACTTTCAACCTTTCTTTTTTACCTTTTAACAATAATGGACAGCATTGGACGAAAGAGCGCTGATTCTCCAAGCTGGCGAAATACCGACTTCTCCAGTAGCACCATTACTACCACCTCGGCAAGCACAGGAGACGAACTTGAAAATCCCTTTATTTTCCCCGACGACCATCCTCATGCAAACCCAACCATCGCCAGCACTCGTTCATACAATCAGCTACTCGACGATTTGTCGATTATTGATAATATCTATGACAACTACGATAGTGATGTTGAACAATACGGTCAGTCTCTTCATACATTTTCTTTTCTTAAACAAAAAGGGAGAGACTGATTCTCTTTTGTTCTTCTCACTTAGACAAACAAGTACTGGAGATTGCGCGGAACGTTGCTCAAAAATATCGCACAGCTCAGCATCTCTATCAACGCGAAAAACAGTACATCCACAGCCTGCAAATTTTGCGTGAAGGATTTGCGGCTCAGTTACGCCGATGGTGTGATCAGGCACCGAACGCCAACATTCTTTCGCGTAACAAGATACCTGAGAAAGATTTTGAGATATTTTGCGATTATTTAGCCCTTGTGATTAACACGCATCGTTCCTTTTTACGGAAGTTGGGAGACAGGTAAGGAAACCAACATTTTCTTTGTTGTCTCATATTTGGCTTATCAACCGACCAAGGAATTAGACTGCAAATGTGGGGGCCCACACAACTTGTTTCGGACATATTTACCAATCTTGTAAGCATCATGCCAAAAACAATGCAACGCCAAAACAGGTTATTTCATGTGATAAAACTAAACAGAAAGTATTATTAATTTTTTTTAGTATGATGGCTTGTTATCGTATGAGCCGTTTTTAAAGCACTATTCGAACTTTATTGTGACACTCGATACCTTATGCAAGTCTACCCGCTTTCCAAAGTTCATAGAGGTAACCAAAATGGGCAATCTACACTGGGAAAAGTAGGTATTAACCATACGTTTGATTATAGCAATATGCATCGGAAAACAACCGATCAGTTCAAGATGTTTTCTTTCAGCTTCGGAACCCGATATCACAAGTCTTAACTTATTCAAACGCGGTGGCGCAGATGACCCAATACACCGAACCATCGCATCCCGATCACTATGCCTTATCACGGCTAGCGCGGACATTTCAAACTCGGGAAAACACAAAATGGCAATCACTGTATGTAACCAACGTTTAATGGAAGAAAAGAAAGTTACCGATTATATACTAAACTCAAAGAATGTATGTGTAGTGTAACTGATGTTCAGAATCACCTCCGAGCATTTGAAGCTTTCCGCTTTATACAAGGTTGCCCTGCTGTGGTCACCGCAACCCGTCGCCTTTTACTTGTTTCAGAAATGGTTAAGATCGACTTGGCCGATCCGGCATCGGTAGCTGACGTTCGGACTTACTTCTTATACAACGATATGCTTATCGTCTGCAAAAAGCACAAAGATAAGAAGGAAGGCGATCGATTAGTTTACAAAAGCAGCATTGAACTCAAAAATGCCAATGTCCGGTTACTTCCATCACAAATCGCTGCTAGGATTGTGGATACTAGGAAACCATCTGCAGTAGATTCGCTGTTCACTCGGAAGCATTCAGAGACACACTTGCCCACGGCCGCCTACGGTTTTGATATTTGGATGTCTGAAATTTCTCAGGAAGCCATACTCGATCTCTCCCATAACCCTTCCATGCGCTTCAATGCTCAACTCAGACGGAGACATGCAGTCAGAACCCGCAGTTTGGCTGAACAAAATCTCTGGGTCTCTACCTTACTGAAAGTAATCCGATCGCTCTAAACAAAAGAAATGGCCCTGAATATCCAACTCCGTAACCTTTGTTCCCATCTCTCTTTCGTTGTACAAAATTTCTTTCCCCTTGTAAATTCCATTCTACATGCCCCGTAACACCCCGCAGTAAACATAACATCTACTTAGTCTGAAAATGCTATATTTTTTTTTAATTTTAAATTTCTTTATGATATATCACAATAATTAATGTTGCGACCATTGGATGGTCTTGAGATCAATGCCATCTTGGACCTAACGATACCAAAACAACGTCAGTTAATCCCATTAGCAAATCTCAGGTTCCTTCGAGGCTTACCATTTCCCAGAGCGGCGACATGTCTCTCAATTTCTGAACATGCTGCACCACCTTCGATACAACGAAATCGACCTCCTCTTCTGTTGTGAATCGGCCAATACCAAATCGAATGGAGCTGTGTGCCATTTCGTCATCTGCCCCCAAAGCACGCAATACGTATGAAGGTTCGAGTGACGCAGATGTACAAGCCGAACCAGAAGACAAAGCGATGTCCTTGAGCGCCATCAACAATGATTCACCTTCCACATAAGCAAACGACAAGTTCACGCAACCTACAGAATCACAGGTCAGCCCCAATCTTCCCATGCTCACTTCGCACAAACGCATCATTACCAGGATAGCATTGTTCAGGATCGCCATTGCGAGTCACATGCTCCACCTTCGCTGTAATACCGTCAACTAATCGCTTGGACAATCTAGCAATTCGTTCATGATCGTACTACGCATTGCGTTAGATCGTCTCATCTAAATACAAGATATCAGAAGCTCAAAGATCCTTGCGGTCTATGGGTATGCATGGTTACGGTACTCGGCTAAAAAGACAACAGCCGTTGAAGGACCGTAACCAAGGACATTGACCGTGTCAAAAGGATATCTTTTGTGCACCGATGGCTTCTTTATGATTTCACCATTCCTTACCTTCATTTCTTCCGCAGCTACCTGGCAAGCAGCGCCCAATCCAACGGCAAGTGGGGTAGGAACAGTACCGCTTCGAATACCTCGTTCTTGGCCACCACCGCTTTGAATAGCATCCAAGCGGACTCTTGGTCTGCGACGAACGTAGATAGCGCCAATACCCTTTGGACCATAAAGCTTATGTCCAGAAATACTCAGTAAATCAATGTTCATTTCGTTCACGTCAATTGGAAGTTTTCCAACGGCTTGAGCTGCATCCGTATGGAAAAAGACTTTTTTGGATCGGCAGATTTTTCCAATTTCCGCGATGGGTTGAATAACACCAATTTCATTGTTAACTGACATGATCGAAACAAGGGCGGTATCTGGGCGAATGGCTTCCTCAAGTACTTTAAGATCTACAATACCACTTGTTTGAACCGGAAGGTATGTCACTTCGAACCCTTCTTCCTGCAGAACACGACATGAATCCAACACGCATTTGTGCTCCTGTAATAAAAAGATTAGTCAGCCGACAGCATCTCCAATGTATCATACTGACCGTTTGAGTTGTGATGATATGCCTTTTCTTGTTCTTGTAGAAGCGGGCAACACCTTTGATACTTAAGTTGTTTGACTCAGTAGCACCGGAAGTAAAGATGATTTCTTTGGGGTCAGCTCCGATAAGCTTTGCCACTTGCTGGGAAAAAAAAATAATGGACTTTAAGTCAATGACCGAAGAGCCCCGCACCAAAAAATATCTACATTTTTCCGTATCTCCCATACCCCACCTCAACCGCAAAAGTCCAATGCTAGATAGAAACGATTAGCTTACCTCACGAGCGTTTTCTACAGCCTTTTCGCTCTCCCATCCATAAGGGTGTGTTCGTGAGTGCGGGTTTCCGTACAGTTCAGTCAAGTAAGGCAACATGGCATCGAGAACCCGAGGATCGGTAGGCGAGGTAGCTTGCATGTCGAGGTAAATGGGTCGGTTTGGGTCATTTACGGTTTTGCTTTCGAAACCAAGAGATTCTATTGAATAATTTAGAAAAGAATTGCATAAGCTGCAAGTTCATTTTTGATCAAACCGGCTACATACCAGCAGAAGGTGTGATCGTCTCTGTAGTCGCAGTCTGTTGCGACATGGCACTTAAGGAGAAGGCACGAGTCACAACAGGTGCAGTGGACTTCCTTAAGGCAGCTCGTGAAAATGTATGCCGGACAAGGGTACGCTGCAAAGTTCTTCCAAACATGACTGGGTTGTGTAGAAGGAAATAGCAAATCCCCCCTTTTGCAAGCTCAAACTTAACGTTTTTGATGACATTTCATGTTACTCCGACACCAATCAAATTAGGTGAACAATATCCAATTAAGTGGTTAAGGTTTCGACAGTGCCAAGTGGCAAGCCAATTGGCGTGCATAAATCCATGCTAGTACATGAAGGATACTTGAAATGACTCTTAAATGGATTCTGCATCCATGAAAGGAGCTGAAAAGGATAGAAATATACATGATTGGTAAATAAATTCTATGGCAAATATATTTTACTTATATGAACGAGATCCTTCAGTGGACACTGCATCCATTCAAGTGACATAAAAAATACATGCGTGGCTAATAAACGGGATGATATGTTAATGTTTTTTACTTACCATCAAAGGCTGTTCCCATACATTCGTAAAGGCGGCGAGAGAAGGCTTATGGTATCCATGGAGTGGTCGGATTGTGACTGTAACGCACTGCAGAGGACTTGAAGCGATATAACACCTGCAGAGAACCTGGAAACGCAAGAGATGAATGATACTGCGCATAAGCGGACAACATTTTTATTACTTACTGAGTAGAGTTCATGGAGCATACTCGCACAAGCAAGCCAGTTTGAGACAGAGGTCATACGGGGTAAAATGCAAACGGAGCGTGTATAATGAATTGAAGTACATAACTGGATGTGTTAGAAAGGAGGGCCAAGGAGTTAAAAAGAAGTCGACCTTTCCGTTTAAACGGTTCGAATCATTAAAACCAAGAAATCACAGTCATTGATAGGGAATCGATGGATGTCTAAGTAATGACAATATTGCACAGACAAAATAGAAACAACAACGCATTGGCCATGGTTTCGCCAGATGCTACAAGTATTGGTTTTTGTGTTATCTTAAAAGTGCTTTCGCCCTAGCGAATCCTTCCATTTACTAACTATGAACCTCTACTTTACGCTGCTCTAATGAGTTTTGCGCTCACTGGAGAATCAAGTTGAATGTAAGTGGTATATGCTTTTCGGTATAACTAATTTACTAATAACATACACTTATTTTACTTTTAGCGCAAAGTTGGCTTTCGTACGGACGCAAAACTAATGCTAGATAGAGTAAAATTGCATTCAATAAACAGTATGTCACTAAGGCACCAGGGCCGTTGTTCCAGGATTACACCCAAACGTAGCTTAACCTTCATTGTTAGTCTTTGATAAAACATTTCTTTATTACATTGCATTACCTTGAATGCTTCAGCTAGCATGCGATGCGCCATTCAGCAAGAATACAAATATTTGATTTTCGTTTCGTCGACGGTAATGCACCCATATAAATTATATAGGCTAAGTAAAAGTTCTACACTACAAGGTAGCACATATACACCGGATAAAACTATAGGTAATTCATTCATCATGAAGTTAGCATGCAATACTTAAGGCGTTTACAGTCAACAAACGATGTCATCTTAATAAAAGAAAATGCCTCAATGTGCTAACAGAGATAGGTAGCACGAGATAGGGTGCCCTGGGATACCGAATACCATTCTGCGTTTTTCCTTGCCTATTATAAAAGCAATTGAGGAAGATGAGGCGAGAAAGGATTCCGTCGAACCGCTTCGCTTGTGGGATGTCTCAGTTTTTCTGTATGCCTCATACTGCAGTGATGGTTGTGATAAACATCTGCAACGTCGCACCAGGCATTTGGAACCTTAACACGTGAGAGCACTACCGCATTCGCGGATCTATAGCGTCATACAGAAAATGTAAGAATACTTTCGGATGAAAGCTCCGGATGTTAACGTTTCCATAGATAACATAATTCTTATAATTACTACACGAGCTAGAGCCTGATCGGACAAGTGGTGAATTATGCAACGGTGATGGCGTGCATTTATAGTTGATGATCACGTTCATTGAGAGCATGAGGACATGATGCCTCAAGTTGGCTACCAATTCGGAATAGCAAAAAGTACAGTTTCTGTGTTCTAATTAGATTTAGTATAATATACTGCGCAGCTTAGCAACGGTGATTACTATTGTATGTAAATAACATGAGTAAGTACCAAGTTAATACAAATTGGGACATTGTTAACCCTAATCTATTTGTCATCCCTTTTTCTTCTTTTCTTTCTCTTCATTCGGGTGCAAGTAAATATTCTAGATATTGTTTTAAGTTATGTAATGAAATTAGGAGATCTTTGATAGGATCTAGTAGATGAATATCAGATGTAGTTTGTCCCATAGAGAGATAGTGAAAGAGAAGAGAAAAAAAAAAGAGAGAGAGAGAGAGAGATACATGATAGATAGAGAGAGGGATCTGCATAGAGTCGCAGTTGGCTGCACCAAACAAAACAAAAAGAGAGAAAGAGAGAGAGAGAGAGAGAGCGATATATATTGTCCCATCGTGGCAAAAGAGTTGCTGCTTTATCATCACCTCCTTTTTCCCTCTTTCTATTCTTAGGCAACTACTTTCCGCTGTATATAAAAAAAATACTTCAAGTGATATTTTTTAAAGCCGTCTCGTTCTTTTCACATTTTCCCTTTTTCTTTTTCTCTTACTTACACTCTATCTACTCTACTCTTGCTGTAGATATCGCAATTATCAACGAAAAAAGGGAACTTCACCTTTAACACATGCGCAACCACAATCATGCCTCCGCCGATTATATAGAACTATCTGCGACTAATTACGACGAAGAAAGTGCCCTATCAGACTCCTCCTCTAGTAATAACGAGAAGCAAGATCCCTCTAATGACAATCATCGCGATTCATTCGAAGATCCCCACATCACGCCTCGACATAGTGTTTCAGCCCCACTATTAGAACCCCTTGTTCTTCATGAAGAAAAAAAGAATGATACAGCTGTCACGACCTTGGCACGCGAGGTCAGTATACGGATCATAAACTAGACGCGCAGAAAACTTACCAACATTGAATCTTTTTTTGCGCGCATCTTACTTTTTTTTTATTGTGTGGCACAGGCTCTTCCATCCCTCATTGTCTCATTAGTAGGACTTGTTTTGGCTGGGGTTCTGATGGATGAATTTCAGGAACGTAGAAAAATGAACGGTTCAAACTTATACTTACATGCCTTATAGCATTGGGATATATTCGTACGGATGCCTGAACTCTTCATTCTATTACCTATTCTATTAAATCTCAAGGGTAATCTGGAAATGAATCTGGCCGCACGATTCTCAACCTCCGTAAGCGGCTTTTTCTTTTTTTTTTTTGATGTTGCATTTAGTAAACCTAAATCAAATGTCCGCACTAGGCGAATCTCGGCGAGTTGGATTACAGCCCGACGAGAAGATCTCTTGTGATTGGCAACCTTGCTTTATTACAAGTCCAGGCACTGGTGTCTGGTGCCATTGCTGGATTTGCCGCTTTCGCATTAGGTCTCATCACCAGACCTGGAATTAACACCACTTATTACGATGGTATCTTTATGACGACATGTTCTGTTATTTCTGCATCCCTTTCTAGTGCCATCCTCGGCATGTTTATGTGCGGACTTATCTTGCTGAGTAGGAAACTTGATATCAATCCAGGTAGGACGACCTTTTTCTATTCTATTTTATTGTCCACAAAAGTAACTTTGGATCGACTAGACAATATTGCCTGTCCGTTAGCCTCTGCGACAGGTGACATCGTAACACTTGTACTACTTTCCGGGTCTGCCTTCACGCTGCAAGGATCCCCAGGTAAGCAGAAGAAGAAACTGCAGAAGGGAGGAATTAGGTGGCACAGAATCTTAAATCCTTTTTATCTTCCGCTAGAGAGCTTGGTGGATACTTTCATTCTTTTCGGAATGCTTGCACTTGTACCAGTATTTGGTTTTATTGTTTGGAGGAACAAACACGTAAAAGACCTTTTGTACGTTGGTTGGACACCTCTCGTCGTGGCTATGGTTATTTCAAGGTAAGACGGAGAATGAGATAGTACGACGCTGACAAACTGACTGTGATCGGTCAGTTTGGCTGGCATTGTGTTAGAAAAATACGTGGAAAAGTACAATGGTGTAGCCTTGCTTACGCCAGTATTAATCGGACTAGCCGGAAATCTCGGATCTATTTATGCCTCCCGTATCAGTACTTGTCTCCATGCACAAAAGCAAGAAAAATACCGCACCGTAGAATTAGTGCTCATGGCCATGAACATTCCGATACAAGTCCTCTTCATGATTGTTATCTGGGGATTTGATATAGGTCATCTCACATTTAACGTGTGGTTCTTTATTTCATACTTTGCGGTATCTATGATCAGTGTAAGTACAAGAAACAACAAGTACCTCCTTTTTCACACTATACTTGCTTTGTTTAGACATGGATTTGCCTTAAGATTGGCAAATATATGACGCTTGGATTCTGGAAATTAGGTTATGATCCGGATAATTACGTTATTCCATATCTGTAAGATCAGGTGCAACGAATAAGAGCTGAAACTGATCGCTTTACTTTTTCATCTTCATTAGGACAGCCTCTATCGATGTGATAGGTACAGTCATGCTGGTATCTGCATTTGCATGGCTCACTTCTTCGGGTGTCAACAATATGGCACGAAGTGTCGATGTTGACCGGTTATAGACGTGTTGAAGGAGAATCTGCACAAAAGCATCATTTATTGTCTACAACCTACTTACACTATCCCGCATATCCGAAGCAGGTCTTCCTCTTCTTTTACCACCCTCGCCCTGATATTATGTGTTTCATACTATTTTTACTTTACATATCATTGCCTTAAAAAAAGACCCATACAGACAACTGGCGTTAGCAAGCCGCAGGAAAGCAAGACGATTTTGTTTGTATCTCATTGTTATTTTACTTTGATGTGCTATGTTACCTGCGTATCCACACTCTCAGCAAACCGCACTTTCTTCAAAATGTATAGGGTAATCGTGTCTTAAAAGGAAGTGAGGATTGGGCGGAGATCTTAAAACTCTTGAACATGTGGCATTGTTTGCAGATGATACATTGATACCTCCCTTTAATTTCAAACCTTCTGTTCCCTATGTTAGGCTTGAATTTAAAGAGAGTTAAGATTTAACGGTAATATCTAACAATCCCAAAGCACGCTGTAGCACTTTTATCCGCTCCCAGAGATTTATCCAAGGTATTGAGAGCTTGAAACCGACGAGAATGAAATGAGCGGGAAAGGACTGTACAGCCCATTTAGTCACGTTACCGTCGTCTTTATGTCCGTCTTATACCAAACTACATGGTACTGCATTTGATTAACAAGCGCAATCCCAAGGGTAACTGCAAAGCACGCGCTTACTTTCTTACCTAATTAAAGACGACAACTGCTCTTAATAAACGGAAATGAAATTTTTTGTTAACTAGCGCGTCGGAAGTAAAAATACCTGCAATAGAGTGCTGGACCGCAGTTTAGAGAGGAAACCAAGCTTGATCTCTTTGCAGAGGCCTAGCCTAGCACCGAAACGTAACTGCAGCATAGCTATTCTCACATATCTGCGTATGCCTCATGTAAAGAGAATCAACGTTGTAGAGCACGCGAACTTTTACCTCGATAAGTCAGCCATCTATATTATCTATGCTCGCTTGTTTACCATAAGATTAGACATTTACAATCTCAATATTCACATGATACGTAAAGTTGTTTTGCATTACGGGGGTTTATCCGACCCTTAGTTGCATGATATGCTCAATTTGAACAGATACCTGCTTTACCCTTACACCAGGTAAGGTGCGTTAACTTATTTATAACAGTGATTAAGACGTTCATTAATAAGGAAGATTGCCAGGACGAGCGTCCAGTACAGCGTTTTTAAATAGGTGCATCTTGGAGAACTATCATGTCACGAATTCTCCATGCCAAGAAAAACTTTGGCATGTTGTTGTGTGGGCACCCCATATCTTCCGCTCATCAGCTAATCATTTGATGAAATTCAAGCAACTGAAAAAGAGCACTGCTACCACATATTGGTGAGGCTACTCGCCTGGTTGCATGATAGCTTTGCTTTGCTTTGCAGATCACTCCCCAACCGCGATATCTCTCTGGAGACGACCCTGGGTTCTGCATCTGCAGAACGACAGAAGTGTCCTTTGAGGAAAGCTTACTGCACGCAGCTTTGCGCAAGGGAATATAACGTTTCTAACCGAGCTTTTCCTATTCAACGCAATCATCTGGAACTTCTTCAGCATTTGCCTATAATCCAGGAGTCTATCAACCCTAACAGAGATGCAGCCAGAGTTGCGGATACAATAACCCTAACATGTTCATATTCTATTCATCTGTTGTTGAGACATCAGCGGACAAAGAATATCCAAAAAAGCAGAAGATCAAATACATCAGTACTGATCGTACAGATCTTATAGATCTTTACAAAAGGTACCAGTAACTACCTCAACCCGCTTTTACCGCATGCATTGTCAAAGATATTTAGAGTATAATTATTCATGGAATAAAGAACAGCCCTCTTTTTCCCCTTCACTGTCGGAGTCTTTACGCAGAATTGCTACTGTGGACCATGTTGATTTCAAGAATCTAATGCTATCCGCTTCACTGCCCTGCAAAGAGCATCCAGTATCTTGATATCCAGTATAATGTTTCGCTGGGCAGCAAAGTGTCGGTAAGATATTCTCTTCGCTTGCAGTCATTTTATATCTCCAATGATATCACTGTCAGCAAGAATTTTGCTATTTGCATGTATCTGCTCTCCACTGCCGGAACTGTTGCCCTTGTCTTTTCATACACAACAATTCTCCCGGAACACACCATCCTGGTGCCGAGTATGATCAACTCTCTACCGATAAACTGGGCGCTGATTGCCTCCAAGTGTTCAATTTGCTCCGCAAGAGTCAACAATGATCTTCAGTGCTTGAGCTTTTTAACAGCAAGCTCCTTACATTTCTGGTTTAAAGTCGAAAGTGTGCCTCCTGATACATTGAAGACTTTATCTTCACGAGTGGAGACATCACTTTTTATCAGCCAGAAAAACAGACAATCATATCTACCTTTACGTCCTTCTCGGACTTGGGAAACAGCCCTTTCTTCTTGAGACTTTCAATTTCATTGAAATGACATCCTGATCTGGAATAATATGATGAATATAGACTCTTTTGACAGCCAACTAGTGATAAAGACATACTGCTTGACAATGAATCAAAAACTCTTTCCGTTGACGCTGGAATTGTCCTCTCATTGAAGATACCTTAATGTTGACCGAATTCAAAAACAGTCTGGATGATTACGAAGTGAAAGGGGGAATCCAGGTTTAACAGGTGTGTTTGTCTCTTTCAACGGTCATGGGAAGGAATCGCACGAGGTGATCAAAGCATGGATCAAAAGAGTTCTATTATCTTGCGCATTGTAATACGTGGAGGTCCATGATAGAGGAAAGGAAAAACGAGAGCCCGGAGATACAGAGCATCGAAAAAAATATGCCGACTAAAATTGAAGTTTTGGAAAGATACATAATGCACATGCTATACATGGAAAATACAATTAGAAATGCTAGAGAAGGAACTTTCTGGGCCACTCTCTCTACGATCAGTTGCTGTCGCGCTACCTGTGCGTTATTCCTCCACCTCTCTCTTACAGTTCTTACTGGCTAATATGTCAAACGGCGTCTAGTTTGTATAATGGCCGCTCCAATAACTTGGGTGAGGAGTGCCCGAAGCAACCCTCATTTTTTGATTGCTTTATGAAATTGACAATATTGTTGTATTGTTTATGGAATGTAATTTTACGCTACCCTAACAGAAATTTCGCGTTCATATGAAGACCGATATTTGCTAGAAGTAAAATGAGGATGGGCCATTAGCAAGTATCCACTGAATGCCCAAAAAGGAAAATGTGGCTTCTCTCCTCTCCAGTACACCAAAATGACGTCGAAGTACACCAAGTGCACTAAAATTTACCCGCATTTTAATTTTTTCCCCCTCCCTGAACTTATTCTTTACCTCAAACATGGGTATCTTTGGCTTCGGATCCACCACCACGCCGCCCAACAACAACTCCTCCGAGTTTGTCTCGCAGGATGTTGACGATATGTACTCACCCACTGGAAACCAGTCTTTTAATGAATCACCCGTTATGGAGAATTCGTACGAGCAAATGCCTGATTTCCTTTCCAATATCTCTTACGATCCTTCGAAACTGCAACCCATGGCTCTGCAGGGAGGCCTCGACTTTTTGCAGATCGAAGACCAGCAAAGTAGTGCTGGAGGAGGTGGAGCCGCTTTGACCCCGTCCCGCGGTTGGACCGATGATCTGTGCTATGGTACCGGTGCAACCTACTTGGCTGGTCTGACGTTGGGTGGTGCCTTTGGTTTGGCTGAAGGTCTTCGACGAAGTGCCAATGCCCCGAATGCTAGAGTTCGTTTGAACACAACCCTCAATACCATCACCCGCCGGGGTCCCGGTTGGGGTAATGCCGTTGGTGTTATTGCTATGATGTACAATGGCACCACAGCTATGATCGACTATTCCCGAGGAAAGCATGACATGTTCAACAGCATTGCTGGTGGTGCGATTTCTGGAGCTATTTTCAAGAGCACGGCAGGTAAGAGAAAGAGAGACAAACAGACAATAAATACACAACTTGGATTGGGTTTATTCACATGTTTCATTTAGGTCCCCGCGCTGCGTTGATGGCCTCTGCCGTTTGTGGTGGTGTTGCTGGTGCTTGGTCCGTGTTGGTCTCCTTGACTGCGGACAACTTTTAGAAGGGTTGTCTCTTTGCTGAGACTTGGATATTATAAACTACCCATTACGAAAACATCTGTAAATGAATTATATGGACCTTAGAAAAGAAAGTAAAAAAGAACTTGGGACAAGTCTTACAATCGTCGTTCATGACTTGATACGCAAGAAACTCAAGATCAGATAGCAAATATGGTTCAACAAAGAAAAAGCAAGATCTGGAAGAAAAGATACAGGTATGGAAGGGCTCTCGTTTTCAATCAGCTTTATCTTCTTTTCCTGGGGAATTGCGAGAGATTATGTTGGCTAAGGGTATTCTATCATCTTCATCCTCTTCGTCGTTCATGCCATTGTCTCCTTGTTCCCACTGTCGCCGCTGCCGAGATGCTTCTTTTCTATATTGTGCTCCAGATAACTCATAGACACGGTCGCCCATCAATCGTTGCATGCTTTGTTCTTCGTCAGTGATAGAGTATTCAGCGTCGCTGTCTGTGATACAACTTCCGGAATCGTAGAAGTCTTCCGAATCTACACCATCCACTTCCCCTTCGTAACGGCGCTGCTGTGCTTGTTTATATTGATTAGAAAAGATGGATGGTCGTAGATCATCCGGATCGCGGGGTGGCCAATAGAAGGGAAGTTTGGGATCTAAAAGGATGGATTAAGAGATTGAAAACTGCTTTGCCCTTGTACCTGTGTTTGGCCGGATAGAAAATGTCAATCCGCCATTTGGCATTTCTTGAGGCCATAGCCATAGTAGGGGATTATTTCCAAGGACGGAGCAAATATTTTGGTAGATACCCATTTCATATGGAAAGTCCACCTAGTGAATCATTATTGATATACATTTCCTTTTCCGTTTGTATCCGCTTACGGGAGCAATCTTGCCACGTCTTATCAAAGACTCGACCTTGCCTCGCTCCCATGCTTCAATGGTAGATTGATTCCTCGCAAGACAATAGAGGTGATATATGCTTAGGATGCCCACGCAGAACAGAACCACACAAGCTAAGACAAAGTTTATTACCATAAAAATCACTTCGGTCATTGAGGGTTCAGCGTCAAACTAAAAGCAATCTGTTAAAAACCAAACAATAAATCAGTAGATAAGCTTACTCGAAAATGACGGATATCATCCATGATGCTTCGTACTCGCCATATCAGCAATCCTACAACATAGGCACAAGCAAAATCCACGTAAAACACAAAGCGCAAAAAGTGGTTGTAATTTCGGTAGCCCACACAGTTGTTGATCCATGGACAGTGGTGATCCATTTTAAGAACACATCGTTTACAATATCTACAGTGATGCGAACGTGGTGGTTTGTATATATTGCAAGATTTACAGAATCTCGGTCCTGCGATACCAACAGTGATATCTTTTGCCAGCACTAGGGATGAGGGAGGCTCCTGTTTGCAGCGAAGGTTAATCCCTTCCAGCTTAATCAAGACGAGAACAACGCATTCTCACCCAACCAACAGGTACATTTCCGGGATCAGTGGTAATGGCTAGGTAGTAGTTATAGTAGACCATTAACACCAGCAGATTCAAGGGGGTTAAAACAGTGAGCCAGTTTTCGCCCAGAGCTGGAGCGAAAACCATAATCTGTGACGAATAGGCAATCGTTGTAATGAGAAGACATACGCCTACAACGAAGACACGGCCGGGAATCGCTTCAAGCATGGTGCAATATATCACCTTCTCATCTAACCCCTTTCCGAAAGGTTGCAGCGTTTCCTCTCAAATGACATCTTATAAACTCCGCACCGTCAGAGCACGGACAAATTGGGTATCGTACAACAGATCGCTTGCACCTTTGAGAAAAATCAATAAATCTCATTTATGTGTAAAAAAGTGGATGCCTTCCGCTGTATCGACTGTTCCCCGATACCATTTGAACGGGAGGTTTGCATTGATTGACAGTATGCCTGATTACACTATTTCTTGTATCCGGATATAGACTGGACATAGTAATGTATATATCTACAATGTGCCAATGCTATTGTATACCAGCTACAATTACTATATTGTTTTGGAGATTATATACCTATTCCTTTTTGCTTAATGTGAGTTGCTGTCGGGTACTGTTAAGAGTGCTCAGTGCCATTGCATCTGGGCTTGAATACATCAAGCTGAGAATGGAAGAGAGCGAGAAAAAAGGGACGGCTTTTTCTTTTTTAATTTTCGGTGCTGATCCAAGCTCACTTGCTACAAACAACATGGCAAACGAAAAAGTAGCAAAGGCCCAACCAAGCCGCAAAGGCAAGAAAGCATGGCGTAAAAACGTAGATATCAAGCCGATCGAAGAAGGCTTGGATGCCAGCCGAAGAGAAGAACGAGTCCAGTAAATGCAAAGCAATCTCCTGTTGATCTGTGCGTCGATCTGACAATTGCTTATAGTGGTAAAGCCGGTCCATTGAAAGACACACAGCTGTTCGCTATCGATACTGTTGGTGACGTTAAAGGTGCGTTGTTTACTCGAACGTCAGTGGTTTTGACCGTAGTATCTTAGTGCGACGCCAATTGGCGAAGGAGAAGCCTTTGAAGATCGATCAAATCCTTGCTGAGCGATCAGCCGTTCCTGCCACACGGAACAAGGTCAATGCCGGACGGTCTCTAAACGAAAAGCAAGCAGAGCTGAAAAAAATTGAGAAGATGGCTAAGAGAAAACTGACAAACGCACCCGTACCAGCTGCCAAAAAGAAGAGAGACCAAGTCTATGATATGTGGGCAGAAGGTAGTTATTACTTTGATTGGTGTAAACACAAAGATAGTGATAAAAAAAGAGAAATGGTTGCATAACTGAGATAATTTGGATAATAGAAAGCGAAGAAAAAAGCAACGACTTTTTGGACCATATCAAACCGCGCAAAGTCAAGGTAAAAAAGACTCATAGCTTAATCTGCTTTTGCTGAGAAACGCACCTATCTATAGGCTCCAGTCACATTGGCAAGAAAACCAGAAGCTGCTGTTCATCAACCTGCAGTGGTTGTTCCCGCTGCCGGTGCTTCGTATAATCCTACTATGGAGCAACACCAGGAGTTATTACGAGTGGCGCATGAAATTGAAGTTCAGAAGATAGAGGAGAAGAAAAAGCTGGATGAACAGTTGAAGTATCGTAAAGAACTGGATGATTTAGAAAGTGAGTTGCAGCAAGAAGAAAAAGATGCAGAAGAAGAGGAAGCAGCAGCATCGGCAGCGGCAGCAGACAATGACGAGGAAGAAACGAAAGAGCAGATTGAAGAAAGAAAAACACGAGTGCAACGTAACAAAGAACGACGATTAAGACGTGAGCACATTTTGAATCAGAAAAAGGAACACGAAAAGAGTATCCGCAAACAAGTGGATAAGCTCAACGGAATTGAGGAGGAACTTTCCAAACGACAAGCAGAACTTGAAAAGATGGAAGAACGACGACGTGAGAAAGAAGAAAAGGAAAAGAAAGAAGGTCTGAAACGTATCGGTAAACATTTTGTGCAAGAGATGCCAATCGAAGTCCAGCTTCAAGACGAATTGAGCGAAAGTTTGCGTCAGTTAAAGGTATATGAACCAGTGGAAATAACTCTGTTAATCTCATCATTGTTTTCTTCTCAGCCTGAGGGCAACGTCTTTAAGGATCGATTTGTCAGTCTTCAAAAACGCAATATCATCGAACCCAGAGTTCCTGTCACCGCACATAGACGTTACAAACTGAAGGAATACGAAAAGCGCTCTTACAAAAACTTTGATGCCATGCAAAACAAAAAATAAGTACATACTCTCTGTCTCTTCTTATCTTTTTCTTTCGTTAGTTTTCAAGGACATACCACACATCCATTAGAAATGAATCTGTATAATCATTCCATCTCAAAGCAAATCTGATTTTTTAAAAACCAAGACATTTTCCACTTATTGTTCATGGTGATGAAGTGTTTTGTCGCAATTATAATTGGTAGAAGCAGATATCGTATTCTATAATGCACGAGGTATACAAACTTCTGCTGATATAGTTGAGGGTTCACTGTTGGATCCATATCGCAGACAGGCCTTATTTAATGAAGCATAGAAATTACGTCGAGGGTCCGGAGAATAGTAGGATCAGGTTTGCGTTAAAATGTTTGCTAAATCAATGGGAACTATATCGAGTGGTTCCAAAAGAACAAACTAGAAGAATGGTCCGGTAGTTGGCTGACCAAACGCGTTGGTGCCCGTACTAGCTGGAATGCCCGTGATCTGGGCCTGCTGAAACGCAAAGGGCTGTTGCTGCATCTGTTGTTGTTGTTGTTGTTGTTGTTGCTGTTGCATAGCGAAGCCAGTTGATTGAGGCATTTGCTGCTGTTTTTGCTCTTGCATCAATTCAAGTAGACTCTTTTGGTTATTCACTTTAGGTGAACTGGTCCATGGGGATGAATTAGGTTGTCCAAACGGGTTCTTGCTTGGCTGTTGACCAAATGCCTAATTCTATCACTTAATATCTCCAACTTTCCTATCTCCCTCCCCTCTACTGACCTCTGTAAATGTGGATGGCTGCGAATCCTTGGTGGCGTTTCCGTTGCCAACCTGCACAAGATCTGTAGATGACTGACCTCCGGTCGACTGTTGGAAAGAATTGGCAAACCCAGATCCACTAGAACATTATCATGTTATAGACCCTCACAGAAGCACAATTGTTTCGACAGACTTACACCGGGATTCGAAGGTTACCAGTATTGCCAAACGTGTCCATTCCATCCCTACCATGCCGATATTAAATGCTAAGAACACAGATATTACAGATCAACCTACTCTCTTGACGCTAATACATTGTTCAAATGAGCGTAACGTTCATCAGCTGGGCGAGCTTGGGAAACTGTTGAGATCTACAGCCATTGCCTTGGTTAAGTAACTATCCTGGGAATCATCATATCCTTCTTACTGTGGTAGAGGTTAAGGACGGTGACGAAGGTAATGTGCGCGCTCTAGATTGACTGGAGGTAGAATTAGTGGCGGTGAAAGACAGCGATGGAGACAAATGTTGTTGTTGTGGTTGCGACTGCTGGCCTATCTGTGGGGAAGGGAAGCTGAACGATCGTGTTGGCTGACCGGTAGTACTAGAAGCATAGGCGACCGTAGGCGATGCCGAAAGATGTTGACCAAAGCCGAACTGCTGCTTTTGTTGATTTTGTTGATCCAAAGATTGTCCAAAAGGATTATTAGAAGCGCCTGTAACCATACTGCTTTGGAATGGCGCGCTGTTTGCAAATTGAGGTTGTGGTTGCATACCGGTGATTGTGCTGGTCTGGAACGGAGCCAAACCAGTAATCTGAGGCTGTTGTGGGACTCCTGTCATCTGTGCTTGAAGATTTTGACCGAATTGGGCAGAGAACGGCTGTTGTTGTTGATAGGGATTGGTTTGCTGGTAGGGGTTGCTGTTGAATCCGGTATTTGGATGGGTTATCTGCAATTGATTAGCAGACATAGGATCGCTAAAGGCCATGCTGGAGAAGCCTGTGTTCTGTGGTAGTTGCTGCAGTTGCTGTAGTTGCTGTTGTTGCTGTTGTTGGGCGTAAGGGTTGAAAGCTGCATCAAACGTTTGGTTCTGTGGAAAGGGATTGAAGCTGCAGGACAAACTCAGTCACATGAGTTCTATTGTAACAATCTTACCTCGATGTCTGTGCGCTTGTCCCACCAAACAGATTGTTCTGGTTCTCTTGCTCCAATCTTTCTTTTTCCTTTCTTTCCTTTTCCTTTGCTTCTTGCTCACTTATACGAATAGCTTCCTCAAGTTCTGTATCACTGATAACGCAAGGAGAACACTTCAGCATCATTTCATGTCCCTTATTGTACTTACCCTTGCCGACGTTTCTTCTCTTCCGCTTCCGCCATTCGTTTGCTTTCTTCTAATGCCTTTCGCAGTTCTTTCTCATCATCCCATGTACCTCCGTTCCCAGATAGACCTGTATTACGGGTAATAGTCTCGTTCAGGTAGTCTGTCACACCACCCATTCTATCACGCATCTGTTGTCGTTGACGCCGCTCATCACGCAAACGCGCATCATCCGTTAAAAGATTGGTGATATCCTTTGCTTTTTGACGAACTGTAATAAGCGCTAGTTAGCCAGCCGTGTCTTTCATCCTCAAATTAGCTGACCATTTACGCCAACGTCAGTTCCGTTTTCATCGATATGCTGGAATTCTTTCAACGTTTTCACCACATAAATGTTTTCCTTGGCATACAGCACCACGTTTTCGGAGCCCACGTGCAAACAGTAATCTAACAAAAGCAAAGCCTACAGAAGATATCAATTCCCGGTCGCTTCATCCTTAATCGCTCACACGCATTTGTACCTTGAACACATGACGCCAGTTCTTTCCTTTATCATTCAACCGTTTGTCAATCATATCCATGACTTCAATGAAATCTTGCCTATGGCAACACAAAGTACAGCCTTAATACATAAACCGCAAGTAATGGAAGCTAATAACACATTACTGATTATAAGTCAACTGGGCAATCTCGTTCATGAGCGTTCCACTGGGACCCCAAGCGTCGTTAGAGGTAGCTTCGCGCACTTTAATCTGTACATCAGAGAAACCTTTTGCATAGTTTTTTCTTTGAACAAAAGCATGAGATGATGGACTGAGGCATTTATCGGTTTCATTAGCTCGCTTACATGCTGCGTACGACGCCTTTTCCTGCCATTGCCGAGAGAAACAATAAAGTAAAGAAAAGAACAACTGGGAAAATGGATACCCGGGAAAGGGAAAAAGGATTTGCAAGTCCTACAAGCCAGCTCAGGCATTACCATTTTCGGAGCTTCGTTGAATGCTTCACAAAAGACTACAAGCTTCTTATTTGACCACGAGCTTAGGAAGCGATAGTAAGTCGGGTAACATGAAAGATAATTACCCCTAACTATTTTTTCTGACCTAATAACAAATGGAATAAACAAGGGGCAATGATCAGCTGTCTTCTCTGAGATACTGTTTATTGAACAATTTTATACGCTACTCTAAATAAATTTTGCGTCCATGCAAGGATCAAGTTTGCGCTAAAAGGGATATAAATATGCGTCATCAGTAAGTGGATTATGCGGGAAATATATTTTGCTTACCTCAACTTGGTCCTCCAGTGGACACAAAATTCATTCGAGCAGCGTAAAAGAATGTTCATGGTTAGTAAATGGAAGGATAGCTTGACATCTTTTTTTTTTTTTACTTACCCCCGAAGGGTATTCTCACATAATCGTGGGGACCGGCACCGCACCTGTTACCGGTGGGCCCGGTGAAAGAGGGGAAGTGGCGAGGGGCTGCCGACTTTTTCTTGTAACGCACTATGGAGGACGTGGACGATGCATCACCTGGCGAGGACTTGAAACGGATGTAAGAATGAGCGACAACAGCGTATGCAAATGGATAACAATTTTCACTTACCAAATGGGACACAGAGAGCTAGTCACTCAGCCAAGGTCGTTCGATCAGAGGTCTTGTAGGCTGAAATGTTAACATAGGGTATGAGTAATACTGTACATAGTATCAATGCGAAGTACATACCGGGGATGTTTTTGGAGAACAGAGCCAAAGAGCCAAAAAGTTGTTGTCCCTTTGCTTTTAAGTAGTACGGGATTACTGAAGCCAAAAATTACAGTCATGGATAAGAAATTCGATGGATGTATTATGGACAACAACAATTCAGAGATAAGACAACAATTTTCCCAAAAGTAAAAATGGATTCAGTCTGATAGAAGATCTGGAACAGAATGCAACATCTGTAGAAGAAATAAACCCTTTTCGTTCGTTTCTGTACGTCATTGATGCTATCATATCCGTTTCTGTCAGTTATGGTATTAGAAGCTGTCAGGGCAATGGTACCCAGTACCCGTTCTGCTCAATTGTATTACCTTACATTCCACTTTAATATTCCCTGCATGTAGTTATGTTCTCCTTTTCTTCTATTGTATCTTAAACTTTGTCTATTAGGCAACCACAAAAGATTGGATCGCCACGGAGTGAACGGTTATTATTTTGTCATGGATAATGCACCCATCCATACACCAGTCAAGGTTAAGCAGTTGCTCAAAGAAAGAGGATATAAATGTCTCTATCTTCCT